>JAFFST010052475.1:3781-44261 GCA_022414735.1 Noturus placidus
TATATATATATATATAATATAATTAAAAGCACCTGCCTAATATTGTGCTGCCAAGACAGCTCTGACCCACGAGACCTCTGAAGGTGTGCTGTGATATCTAAGATGTTGGCAGCAGATCCTTTAAGTCCTGTAAGAAGCGGGTTTGGGCCTCCATGGATCAGACTTGTTTGTCCAACACATCCCACAGATGCTCGACGCTCTTTGTCATGTTCTTCAAACCATGTTGTTGTTGTTGTTGTTTTTCCTAAGCAGTAATACACTATATTCAGGCAAAAAAAAGAAAAAATAAAGAATGTCTGTCAAGTAATACCTGAAAATCTTACCAGCCGTACATTCTTGTAAAATTGTATGAATTATCCCTGAGACTACTGATGTATTTTTAAAGGCAAAGCACTGTAATGCCAGATACTGATTTTGTTTAGTATAAAATACATTCTTTTAGATCATGTAATTACTGTTCACATTATTAGTTAAAATGTATCCCGTAGTTCCTTGCTCCTCCAGGATGGACTGAAGGATTGGACAGAGAGCACGTTATGTCATCAATGCCTTTGTTTTTTCCTGATGTAAGTGAAGACTCAAATTTGATTATGCACAGTTTATTTGTAGCATAAAATTCTATGCCGTTATTCTCATTAGCGCGAAATCTCCAGAACAAATGATTTATTGTTTATAGGATTAATATGGAATTATTGTAATCAGCAGATGAACTAATTAGATTTTGGGATTGAATCAAACAGGGTCAAGCTCACTGTAAGGTCAAATATCTGAAAGGACTAGACTTGTTGATGGTCATTAAGGCATCCCTGTTGGCAGCTTTGGCATTGTGTTTTACTACTTCATAGATAAATTAGTCAAATAAACAGTTTTTTTCCCCATGCAGATACTATGGGGAATGAAATTTTTTTCTGTTTATGCATTTCTTTCAGCCTAGTGATAAATGGCTTCATGAAATAGTGGTGAATGAGTACCTGGGAACCACGAATGATCAGATCGAAATCCGAGATGGTTTCAGAGAGATGTGTGGAGACATTTTGTTTAACATTCCTACTCTTGAAGTAGCCAAACACCACAGAGGTAAAAATGCATTCACTATTTGTAGACATTTGGTTTGAATTTTGTTTAATTAATATGACTAATATTAAATTAATTCATAATGAATTTTGTTTAATATATTTATAATTGCTAGATTCTGGAGCACCAGTTTACTTGTATGAATTCCAGCACACTTTCAACGAGCTCAAGAAAAAGAAGCCAAACTTTGCAGGAAGTGACCATGCAGATGAACTCCATTTTGTTTTTGGTTCATGTTTTTTAAATGGTCACCTCAAGATAGATGGTAAGATGAAAATTATGGTTAGCTTTTTTTTATGCATTAATGCAATTGTCAATACCAGAGAAGGTCTCAAATCTCTCTCTGTTTAATCTCTCTCGGTCAGGTCAGTTCACAGAAGAAGAGAATAAACTATGTAGAACTATAATGGCCTACTGGGGAAACTTTGCTCGCACTGGGTAGGTAAATCCTTGTCTGACAACTCTTTAATGAGAAACCCCAATCTGTACAAATGTTTCTTATAAAATTCTAAAACATCACTAAAATAATGTCCTTGTTTTTTTTGTATTGAATTTAACTAAATTATTATTTGTTGCTATTTAACAGTTTATCACAATGTAAAGTTGCATTCTGTGGTCACAAAGTACACCTTTTGTTGAAAACATGCATTTTTGGAAAGGAATCTTGTCCTATAGATACAGTTATTACATACCCAATTTTCTGTGTGTCTTACTGTGGCCAGGTCTCCAAATGGACCAGGCCTGACCCCATGGCCAGAGTTTGGACCTGAAGCTGAGTATCTGGGCATTGGCCTGGAGCAGAAGCCTGGAAAGAACTTGAAACAAAAGCACTATGCATTTTTAACTCAGACTCTGTCGCGGTTAAGGCATGAGAAAAAAAATGGTATAGCAGCTGTAATGGTTTAAAATCATAGTTTGCCAAAGCCATTTTTACGTTTTTGGTGAACTTACTTAATCATGTATTCTAAATTTTCCTGCTTGCCATTTTTAACAGGCCCAATTGTGCAGACTAAATACGGAGCTCTAAAAGGTGAGCATGTGATGGCTATAGGGAATTACACAGTTGTCTACAGCTACCTGGGTGTGCCGTTTGCAAAGCCACCAGTGGGACCTTTAAGATTCACTGCACCCCAACCTGCAGAACAATGGAATGGAGTAAGAGATGCCACAATACAACCATACATGTGAGACTTTATATTCCGATTTGTTTTATTCTAATTATGGACATGTGAAAGCAGTATGATATTTTTATTTTAAAAATATGATTGTCCAACAGCTTCTTTTGGGTCAGGTGCAGTCATTTATGCTTCAGTCTGTATTCATTAAATAAGGATCCACAATTTTGTAGCCAGGGACCTTTTTAACTGTAACCTCAGTACAGTTGTAATTATTTCACATTATTAAATGTGTGCTATAATAGTAATTTGTTTGAGCCACAGAGCTGTCTTTTATTCTTGAATTTTCCACCGACAGAACACATTAGGTCGAATTTGACATTTATACTCCTATTAGTTTGAGTTATTGAGGATGGATTAGACCCATTCAATTCAAGTGACCAGTCAAACAGGTTAAAAGCTATAAGAATTATTTTTATATGAATTATTTCCGTCATTTTAACTCAATAAAATAAAAATAAAAATCACAGACCCATAGCTATGTCATGAACCTGTCTGGGATTCCAGAGCCATTGCATTAAATTAGCGAAAATGCATTATGTTGTAAATGACGTGGATTATGTAACTTGCAAACCCATGAAATTAACCATTGGGTGCTGTGTGAATTCTCTCTATTTCAAACTATACTGTTGATTTTTCAGGTGTATACAAAACAGGGAAGCAACTGTTGAGCTCTTTAGCAGTGTATCACTCAGTGTGGAAATTCCTGAAGTGTCAGAAGACTGCCTGTACCTCAACATTTACACTCCAGCAAAACCTGGTGAAGATGCCAAACTACCCGTAAGCCACAAACCACTGTTCACCTTTTACATATTTTACATACTCAGATAAGCCTGATAATCCGGTGTAAAATAATGATCATACTATGAGCAATTGGTAATTGTTACATTGTTACAAAATATAGACTTGTGTTCTTTAGGTCATGGTTTGGATTCATGGTGGAGGTCTGAGCACTGGTTCTGCATCAATCGGTGATGGATCAGCATTGTCTGCCTATCAGAATGTAGTTGTTGTGCTTATCCAGTACAGGCTGGGTCTATTTGGATTCTTTAGGTAATTCTGTCAGGCAGAAATAGTAGAATAACTGCTGCACTACATTCAAAGGAGCAGCTCATAAGTTTTAGAGCTTGTACTGTAGTTGAATTGCAGTTACAACAAAAACAAGTCATTAGAAACATCACCTTTAAAGTTTGATCTTACTCAATTTTGCTGTAAACATCTGGCATGAGAGGCTACATGATGCATCTTGTGACATTGTTTTAGAAATTCATATATTCAAGACTATAAAGGTATTTTTTAAATTACCTTATTATAGAACTACATCACTATTCTACAGTGATCATTGTGCTGCAGTTTATTGTATGCAATAAAAAATGACTATCAATGGCCAGTTTATTAAAGGTTAAAAAGAAATGTGCACATAATACATGTATGGCTATCCAAACTGCCCTTATGTGTACATTCTGTGGTTTTCCATTGTAGTACAGGGGATGAGCATGCACCAGGAAACTATGGGCTTTTGGATCAGGTGGCAGCTCTTCAGTGGGTTCAAGAGAACATCCACAGCTTTGGAGGTGATCCTGGATCAGTCACCATCTTTGGAGAATCTGCAGGAGGAGCTAGTGTGTCTTTTTTGGTGAGGAGCTTATGTGTACACGCATACCATCACAGATCAGTTTTCAAGGCAATACACTTTCTTCAAATTAATTTCTGTCAAAGATTTAACATTATTTGGAATTGTGTCTAATTAGTCATAGGATTTTGATAGTAGGAAAATGCTTGTATTCCTGTATAGGCATGTCTTATCTTGAGCTACTGCCACTGTAAGCAAATAAAAAAGGAGCTTCTCTGTAATTAATCACTTTTGCTCATTGTTGAGTTGTAATAATTGTGATATATTTCAGTTATTATTTAGTCAATAATCACTATCCTACATGGGACTGAGTTTGTGCTTTATGACTGTGTTCAAGCTTCTCTCTCCATTGTCTGCTGGACTGTTCCATCGTGCAATTGCAGAAAGTGGCACTGCAACATTGAAAGGCATTGTGGGGGATCCTTTACCAATAGCCAAGGTTAACTAGGTTGAGTTCCAATTCCTTTTTATAATCTATGCTATCATTCTGGCAGCTTCTGACATTTATTTGTGTATCATTTCAGCTAGTGGCTAACATCTCAGGTTGTGACATCAGTAGCACACAAAAACTTGTTCAGTGTGTTAAGCACTGGCCGACAGAGGACGTGATATCTTTTTCAAAAGAGGTCAGTGATTTGGAACTTAATTTGAACAAAACTGAAAAAAGTTTAAATAGATTATGTGAAGAGTTATCTTTGTGCAGATTCCCATTTATAAATAAAAAGGTACTGAAAAACATGTCTCAATGTGTTTCAGAAGACGTTTCTACAATTTGTGGTGACTGTGGATAAGATATTTCTTCCCAAGCCTGTGGAGGAACTCCTTAAGAACCAGGAGTTCCATAAAGTACCACTCATGACTGGTGTGAACAATGATGAGTTTGGTTGGGTGCTGCCTCGTGTGAGTAAACCCTACAATATGTATTGTACAGATATACCTTAGAACTTAACATGGTCCTTTTAGCAATTTTCAATTTTTCTTCTGAAATTAGTTCATTATGCAGAAAAAAATGCACTGTGATATTATGAGTATCATAATATAGTGCAATCTGGGCTCTAATCTTTGCATTCTTATGAGGATATTAAAATAATACTTACGGACACAGTGATGCTCTGTTCCCACAGTACCTTGCACCTTCAGGATGGAATGATGGGATGGATAAAGAGCAAGTACTTTCAACAATGGCTGCTTTCTATTCTGAAGTAAGACAAAAATAAATTAACAAATGTATAGCACCACACTTATTAATTTATTAGTCTAATTCTTTGCTTCCTCCTTTCCTGTCAAACCCCAGAATCAGTGGCTTAATGAACTGGTAGTAGAGGAGTTCCTGGGTTCTTCTTCTGACCCAATAAAAATTCGTGATGGTTACAAAGCGATGATGGGAGATCTGATCTTTACCATTCCAGCCCTGACACTGGCTAAAGCACATAAAGGTGCTGAATGTGTATATTGTATATCTGTGTATTTATATTAAATCAAATTATACCACAGCACTTTTGAATTTTAAAATCTGATCTGATGGTGTTAATTAATTTTGTATAACACCACAGCTCTGATGGTTGATCCACCTGTAATTCAAATTACAGGTTTATATTAATGTGTTAATAGTAATACAATATTGTTTATATAGTAATATCTAATCCACAGGGGCTTGTATGAAATGCACCACATAATTTAATTTAAGTCTCATAATGAACATATTTTTAAGAAAAGTATTATTTAACAAAGAAATATTTTCTGCCAGAAGAAGAAGCCTCTGCATTTTGTTAGTCAGAGATTTTTTTATGCTTTCTACCATGGGAGAAGCTTGAGAGAAGACATGATGTTTAGCAGTTTCTCTGTAACAAGCTGTTTATTTATTTATTTATTTATTTATTTATTTATTTGTCTTGTTAGAAAGAAAGAAAATAAGGTGTGTGAGGGATCATCTGTTTATATCTGCTGTAATATACACTCACCAAGCACTTAATTAGGAACACAATATTAATACATGGCAAAATAACCTAAATTCTTCAAGGCAATGATTACACAAGATGTTGGAAACATTTCTTGGAGATTCTGGTCAATGTTGACATGATTGCATCATGCAATTCCTGCAGATTTCACAGGTGCACTTCCATGCTGCAAATCTCTCGTTCTACCACACCCCAAAGGTGTTTTTCTGGATTTAGATCCAGTGACTGGGAAGGCCACTGAAGAACATTGAACTCATTGTCATGTTCATGGAACCAGTTTGAGATGACTTTTGCTTTGTGACATGGTGCATTATTATGCTAGAAGTAGCCATTAGAAGATGGGGAAATGTGGCCATTAAGGGATGCACATAGTCAGCAACAATTCTCAAATAGGTTATGTCACTCAAGCGATGCTTGATTGGTATTTACGGACCCAAAGTCTGCCAATAAAACATTCCCCACACCATTTCACCACCCCCACCAGCCTGCACTGTTGAAACAAGGCAGGTTGGATCCATCTGTGTGCCTCAGCAGAAATTGAGATTCCTCAGACTTTTCCCATCTTCAACCGTACAGTTTTGGTGAGCCTGTGCCCACTGCAGTCTCAGATTTCTGTTCTTGGCTGACAGAAGTGAAACCCAACATGGTTTTCTGTTGTTGTAGCCCATCCGCCTTAAGGTTCGACATGTTGTGCATTCTGAGATGCATTTCTGCTCACCACAATTGTACAGAATGTTTTACTGTAGCCTTTTTGTCAGCTTGACCCAGTCTGGCCATTCTCCATTGACCTCTATCATCAACACAGCGTTTCCGTCCTCAGACCTGATGCTCATTGGATGTTTTTTCTTTATTGCACCATTCTGAGTAAACTCTAGAGGCTGTTGAGTGTGAAAATCCCAGGAGATCAACAGTTATAAAAATATTATTATCCCATTTGGCACCAACAAGCATCCCATGGTCACTGAGATCACATTTTTCCTCATTCTGATGATTTATATGAACTTTACCCAAAGCTGCTAGCTCGTATTTGCATGATTTTATGCATTGCGTTGCTGCCACATGACTGGTTAGATATGACTAGGTGTACAGGTGTTCCTAATTAAGTGATGTGGAAGGGGTAAAAGGACCTAACTTGTTTTGTAGATGTTTCACAACATTAACAGTACAATTTTTGTATGTATTTATCCATGTATAGTTAATCATTTGCACATTGCTGTGGTATATGTGGAGTAAAACACTTTGTGGTGTGCTATTATTAGAAAATAATCCATTTTGAATTGGTAATAGGACTCCGCTTTAAGTCAAGCTACATCACACCATCCCATCATTGATTATTGTTTCTATAACAGCACACCCAATTTTGTTTAATTCCTTTTCTAATGTATATTAATAACCAGATATGTCAGTGTCTTATAGAGTATTGCATTCCCATTGTCTCAGTTATAAAATTGTATTCTTACCTGTCAGGTGCTGGTGCTCCAGTTTATCTGTATGAGTTCCAGCACACACCCAGCGTTTTTCAGGCTACCAGGCCCAGCTTTGTGGGATGTGATCATGGAGATGAACTTGTCTTCGTTTTCGGCTTGTGCTTTTTGAATGGACACATCAAGGTGACAGGTAAGGAGAAAATATTATCTACCTGTATAAACATGCCAGTCAGTGATTTGCAGTCCTATGTAGTACATTTTAGATTTAATGGTCCTTGTATATTACACTTGATGTCAACAAGGATTTGTGGTAAATAAATACACAGTGCAGTGCAGTTTGTGGTGACACTGTTTTTTTTTTTTTTTTTTTTTTTTTTTAAACACGAATAGTAAAAAAGTAACCAGAGTTGGGACCGATACAGTCTCATTCTACATAAAGCCATGGGCATAGTGCAAAATATTATTAAATTATAGTAGTTACTTAAAATTATACTTCAGTGAATGCTATACATTGTCCACACTTAAATGCATTGAAATGGTAAAATGTTTCTTGGTTGGTTTGGTTTTTTAAACATTTTTTGCTCTTGCAAATGGGTAACACTTTGTTGACTCAAATCATATGAACACTTATGGTTAGTTGTAGTTAGCATTCATAATGAGGTAAGGTTTTTTTTTTATGCTAAAATATGGCAAGAACGTTAAAAGGTCAAAAGCAGAGATCAGATTGGTAACTGAGCAAAAGGGGCAAAAATATTTTTATCTTTATTGTAACAAGTACTCGGGAATAAAAATATATTTTCTTATATGGAAATGAAAGTTATTTCTTATAAAAATGCAACAGTGAAAGAGTACAAGTATTATTTTTTAATTATTACTTTTCAATTATATACAATAACAGTATGCAGTTACCAAAATGCTTTCTACCCCAGACAGTAACATATATCTCTAATTAATACAGCTTTTTTATTATTATTATGGTAATAGTTTAAAAAAATATGATTTTAAGTTCTGTTTGTTTTATTTGTTACAGGGTCATTCACAAAGGAAGAAGATGAACTGTGTAGGACAGTGATGGCCTACTGGGGTAACTTTGCTCGCACTGGGTAAGTAAAATGCTGTGAAGATTGTAACGTTCTATTTCACTATTATTATTATTATTATTATTATTATTATTATTATCATCATCATCATCATAATCATTATTATCGTCACTGGTGTTATTTTATTCATTAAAAATTATGGGTAGGAGTCCAAATACACCAGGCCTGACACCGTGGCCTGAGTTTGGAGCTGAATCTGAGTATCTGGGCATCGGCCTGGAGCAGAAGCCTGGCAAGAACCTGAAGGCTGAGCATTACATCTTTATGACTGAGAAGCTTCCAGAGTTGGTGGCTGCAGCTGAGGAGAAGAGTGAGCATGTTGAGCTGTAGATGACACTGAAGCTTCTTTATATACTCAATCTCTCAAGGATTTTTTGGTCTATCTCGCTGGGGCAACCATTAAAGTGTATATAATTAAAGTAGTCTGATCATCAGTCAGTAGCTGATTATTCAAATAATGATTAAGCTTGAAGAACCAACTCTTGAATTTAATGAGGCAAAAACTCATACATTCAGAACCTACCAATTTTACTGTTTTATTAAAAAAAGACCATTGTGTATTTTGAGTGTAATTTGTCTGGGAATGAAGGGCTCTAAAAGTAAACATGTATCATTTGGTGGGAAGGGATTGTCTTCATTAGCCACAGATCAAAGAGCTCATTTGGGCAATTATTCAGAAGGTTTAGTTACATGGTTATGGCATCATAGGTTCTTGAAACTGATGAAAGTGTGAACTGAAAGATGGTCTAAAATAATAAACATTTCTCTTAACCTGAAACAGTAATTCAGAGACAGACTGGATTACATTTTACTCTAATTTATTGGGAAGAGATGAACACGTAAGCTTCAAAGCTCCCTGAAGTCATGTGATGGTGTTTACATTAGACATTTGTTTTTCAGAAATCGATTTGATGAATATACTCGACTTGAAACAGTTTTAGAGGTCACACAACAGGCAGTATGCTTAACATGTGCAATTATGTGCACAATGACCCATAAACAAAGCTGAAATATATTAAATACTTTCATCCACTTCACATTTCTTTTACATTATAATGGTTAGTTTTTGCAAAGCTGCAATTGAATACAAAAGTACGCACAGATGTCTAGTCTGTGGTCAATGCCTATGCTGTCTAGGAAAGAGCACTTTGAGGGGAGTTGATGCACAGCTTTCTGATCGAGCCTTATCAAAACACAATGAAGCATTTATAATATCTGTTGGTCTTTCAACTTGGAGATTAAAATAACTCCTCTCCCGTTCTCCAATATATAATGTTGGGAAAGCATGCCAATATAGATGTTATTGAAGACGGCCAACAAATCATTTGACTAGTCGAGGAAAAGTGACACCGGTCACTAAGAGCACCATCAGTCTCTGGATCTTTCCAGTGAATCTGCTGAAGGCAGGACAAGGGCTGAGTTTTGATCAATGGAAGCTAAGGCAGGCCCAAACTGCCAGTCAGCCAATGCACATTTACCATTATACAATTTCAACAATACATTTTTTTTTCCTGATGGACAAAAGCTAATTTGAGAAGAGTACAATTAGAGCATTAATTACTTGCAATATATCATATAAATTAGTATGACATTTTTATGTATTTTAAGCATATATTTCAAGGGAATATATATACTTGGGTGTGGCACAAAGCAATAAAACAATGGAAATACCCTCAATTTGCCAATTGAGCGAATTCACCCACATTAGAGAAATGCCTTAGTACATTAGTGCATGCACATTCTTCACACTATACATTCATACAATAGCTGCTTAGAACGTCTAATTACATTTCCCAGGTTAAATACTTGTGGGTTTATCACCTACATTAGTTGTTTGATGTAATAAAATGCTGTTGGTTTTATGAAACCAGCACAAAGTTCATATACTACCCATGAAACAAATGAATATTTAAAGAAGAAATCAAATTTAAACAACATTCCATCAACCAAAAAAGTAGTTCATCCAAAATATGTTTAATGTCCAATATTTTCTGCTTTGCATTGGAACTACAAGGCTAATGTAACTAAATAACTCATGGAAATCTATCTTGTTCTAGAAATAAAGTACATGCCCAAATGCCATATACTTCCATAAATTGGATTGTTAATCTATGTAATATCATGTTTAAATAAAGAGTCTTTGTATTAGGGAATGAAGTTTAAGTAGAATCTTACTTATATACTATGTCATCCACATAACCCACAGCGTTCCAGTACAGTTTTGGGGCAAAAATTATACAAAAAATAAATAAATGCACCAAATAAATTTTCAAGATTGCTGACCCCATACCATCACAGTGTTTTTGTTTTTATAAATTAAATTAAATCAAATCATGTGTACTTGAATCATAGGTACACACTGGTCTACTTAGGAATGGGATCTGATATAGTGCTGTGAAAATTTTTTTCTGTTTTTGTGTATCTCATACTAAATTGTTTCAGAAATTAAAACAAAATCAAAGATAAAGTAAAGACAACCTGAATAAACAAAAAATACAGTTACAAAATGATAGTTATTTATTGAAGCAAAAAAAAGTTATCCAATACCAGCTGGGCCTGTGTGAAAATGTATTTGCCCCCATAGTTCTCCAAATCTATGAAACTTCATAATGTGGTTCAGCTGGACTAGACACAACCAGGCCTGATTACTGCAAACACTATTCAATCAAATCGACATTTAAATCTAACTTTTACAAAAGCATAAAATTGGTTAAAAGATCTTACCCAGTAACACACTGTGCCAAAATTGAAGGCAAGTCCGGAAATGGTGAGGAAGAAGGTTATTGAAATATCAATCTGGGAAGGGTTACAAAGCTATTTCAAAGGCTCCAAAGGTCCACTCTGAGAGCCTCTGCACAGTAGTGATCCTTCCCAGAAGTGGTCGACCTTCCAAAATTCCTCCAAGAGCACAGCACAATCTCTGATTATCAAAAGTGTTGCAGTTAATGCTGCTAAAAGTGGCAGAACCAGATTTTAAATTTAAGGGGGCAATTAATTTTTCACATTGGTGATAGACGTTGCATAACTTTTGTTTGCTTCAATAAAAAAAATAAATAAAAACTGTATTGTGTGTTTAAACAGTTTGCCTTTGTTTTATGTTGTATTTCATTTGAAGATCTAAAACTATTTAGTATGAGACACAAAAACAGAAGAAATCAGGATAGGGACAAATACTTTTTCACCGCACTGTATACATTTATTGCTTGAGGATTTATTCTTTACATAAATATAAATATGCATTATTTCTTAGCTATATTAGCCTCTTTGATCTAATGCAAATCCTAAAAAAAAAATACTCAGTCCAGGACACTACGCTCGTTTGGGATGATGAAATTTATGTGAAAATTATGATATTTGGCCTTAAATATACCTTAAATGTGTACCACAGGCTACGGTAGTTACTTGACAAAATTACTCAAATCAATGCAACAGAAATAGCAATGCAGACTTTTAAAAAGAATAAAAATCAGACAATAATAGACATTATATTACCACTCCAACCAAACATCTAAAAACCCATACGTAACTTCACTTATAACTTAAATCACTTCAACAGTACAGTAAGCTACAATGTTCTAAGACTAGACTTGGGATAAATAATGATAATGATACAGAGGCACACCCAGTTTGTTCTGGAGTATATGGGTGAAATGTATCCTCATCTTTATCATCATACAAAAATAAATTAATTAAAAAGCTGATAAGAAAGCATCAGTGTATAATACAACCTACATGAACTTGCAGCTGCAAACATACCTGTGTGGCAAGTTTTTCTTGTGCATGTATGAGATTACTGGGAGGATTCTTAAGGTTGTGTGGGGATGTGAGGGGCTGAGAGTGTAATCCCGATTTTAGAGCATGTAGCACAGGAATGGGCAGTTCCAATGCTGAAAGACCACAGCACTATGGACTTTTGTGTAACACACCTATCTTAACTCAACAGTGGATTGATTATTAGTGCATAAGTCAAGCCAGACAAATTAGAGATGTGGCCCTGCAGCTCTGAAACTAAAAAAAAAGTTCTTTTTTGCATGTGTGAAATAAGGAACAAGGCAGAAAAGGCTGCCTATCAAGATGTCCAGGACTGCATGTTGCGAAGCATGGCCTCAAAACGCTCCATGCTGGGGGCCTCTGCATGTTCCAGCTTGTCTGTCAAGCGGCTGTACAGGCTGAAAGACTTCAGCTCCAGCCAGATGAACCCGAAGCGGTCATCATCAAAAAGGACGAACAGGCCAGGGGTGCGCTCCGGACTCGTGAAGCCATGACCCGCTATCAGACCTGTTCCATAGAAACTGACACACATTCAGAAATTAATGCCTGGCAGAACTCCTAGGAGGCATAGCTTTCTATTGGTTCACAAAACTGGCTCAGCGAGACAGTCCGCTTAATTCTGCTTTATTAGAACTTAAGCTCTGATTATATCATGTAATATACATACTGTATGATGTCATCAAAGCTTATTATCTAAAATAATAGTTTATATCCCTTATATAGGGGTATAATCTCAGTGTCCTGGTGAAATTCCCTCAATGGCCCTTCTCCATCATGGCCCCCTAATAATCCCTATCTCTGAATTGGCTACATCACTCTCTTCTCCACTAATAGCTGGTGTGTGGTGGGGATTCTCGTGTACTATGGCTGCTGTCGCATCATCCAGATGGATGCTACACACTAGTGGTGTTTGAGGAGATCCACCCCCCCTACTATGTAAAGCACTTTGAGTGTCTAGAAAAGTGCTATATAAATGTAACTGTAACATGACAATTTGCAAAACAATCCAGATCCTCACAGTAGTTTTATTAGTTGTATAAATGCCTAACCAAGACACAAATGCTACTTACCATATCTTGCATGATCGTGGGTACACCTCATTACGGGCCATGACCCCTAAAGGCAAGACAAAGGGCTGAGGTTCATCCTGTTTGCTAGAAGCTCCAACACTGCTTGCATCCTCAGCTCCAGAGCCAGGGGCAGCATCTGAGCCTTCTGCCCCTGAAGTACCAACTGTGGGGGCAACTGTACCTGTGGCACCTCTCTGAATCTCTTCATGTACCCCTATCACCAAACGAGAAAGCTCCTCGATATTTTGCTGGTGCTCCAAGTCAGGCAGCTGCACTGGCCGACTCAGGTCTATGTCTAAGGTCAGCTGACCCGCTGGTACATTAGGGTCACCCTGAGAAGCAAACAGTGATAAGTCAAACTTTCACTTCCATAGTATACCACACTATACAGTGCCCAATTAAATTTTGGATTACACTGTCACAGATGCCTCGGCATGCTTGTAACCCATTGCACTGTTTCGATCCTTATTGCTCTCATGATCAAAGTGTATCAGCAGCTATAGAGCTCTGGAGACATTTGTGATGCCATGCCTTTTTCTGCACCATGACAGTCATATGGAAAAAGCATCCGACACATCATGGTGCCCACATGCTGCTTCATGTTTCATGCTGAAACACTACGATTAAAGTAGTTTAAATAAAAATAGAAATCCAATCTAAACTGGAGCACTGACCCAAACTTTAGAATAAATTTAAGAAAGAAGAAACAAGTAGAAAGAGACTTTAGATGAGTAAATCTACACAACCATAGTGATAAAACTCTGCAACTTACTGTAAGTTTGGTGGCTTTGGCCCGAGAGCCGTGGAAGCTCAGCATAATGATCTCCAGGCCGTGGCTGCCGTATGTACCTTTAAAGAGGCCCGGCTGCAGCAGGTCTGAAGGGCGGCACGGGGGCAAGTAGATCCGCCGATACGTCAGGCAATTACTGTAAACACACAAAAAGCTAAGCGCACACACTCAATATACAGTGCTGTGAAAAAGTATTTGTCCGATTGCTTCTGTTTTTGTGTATAGCAATAGTCATACTAAATATTTTTACTTCTTTAACCGAAACACAACATAAACAAAGGCAAACTGAGTAAACACACAATACAGTTCTCATAATTAAATTTTTTTATTGAAGCAAAAAAATGTTATCCAACACCTATCACCCATGTAAAAAAAAAAAAACTACTTGTCTCCTTAAACCTTAAATCTGGTTGTGCCACCTTCAGCAGCAATAACTGCAACCAAACACTTATCATAACTGTAGATTAGTCTTTCACAGAACTGTGGAGGTATTGTCCGCACTTCTTTGCAGAAGTGCTTTAGTTTTTTCTATGGAGTGTACTTATTTTTGCACATGACTGTAGCCCACTTACTCATATTGGCTGGTGTAGATAAACTTCATGAGAATCAACTCCTGCATGTGTTCATGAAAAATATCCTCTAGTGTCCGTCCCCATTCCTCCTCCAGCCATGTACGGAACTCCTGCACAGTGCACACAAAGACAAACACACAAACAATTTAAATTTTCTCTTCACAGCCTAAAATCCTACCCTCTGAGAGGGTATGGCTGGTTGGTCCCCTACCTCTTGTCTTCCCCCTGGCATTCGATGGTGATCTGTTTGGTTGCATTTGGTAGAGAACTCGTCCTTTTTTACTGTCTGCAAACCACAAGCACAGCAAGTCACATCACTACTCCATATTCACTTTGTCTTTAGAATAGTGGTTAAAAGAAAATCATTGAACTTGCTTTGCTGTTGAATATAATGTAAACTAACCTGAATGTCCCCTTTGTGAGGCCCCTTGTGGCCGTACATGCACTCCACAGTGGCTTTGTTACGCTCCCACATGTGGATTCGGAAAAGAGGACGTCGACGCATGGGATCCTCCACTCGTGGATCATGGGGTGGCAGATACATCCAGCCAATGATAAACAATCCATCCACCTAGCCAGGCCAATTACAGAACACAGCAGGCTCATGAGTGAAATTATTTCACAGTGACATACTAACAGTGTAAAAATAGGAGGTGGGTGATTAAGAGTTAAGTGCATTCATGTGTCAATGATGACACTTACCACTACATTTAGCAGACCTCCATAGGGGCCTATGTCTGGCTGCCAGAGACCCAAAATATATCTGTATGGATGGAGCACTACAACACAAAAGCAAAATACACACTTAGAAATAGAAATTACAAAGAGGAGTGCCAAATGTCATGCAACAGCAACAAATCAATGCAGATTGAAAAAAAGAGGAAAAAATTATTGCAGGGCATTCAAGCATGGTGCATAGCTACATAAACCAATCAGCCATAACATTAAAACCATTTACAGGTGAAGTGAATAAAATTGGTTATCTTGTTACAATGGCACCTGTCAAGGGGTGGGATATATTCTACAAGCAAATAGTCAGTACTTGAAGTTGATGTGTTGAACGCAGGAACAATGGACAAACGTAACAATGTGAGCCACATTGACAAGAGCCAAACTGTGATGGCTAAATGACTGGGTTAGAACATCTCCAAAATAGCAGGACCTATGGGGTGTTCCTGGTATGCGGTGGTTAGTACCTACTAAAAGTGGTCCAAGAAAGGACAACTGGGGAACAGGGCCATGGACATCCAAGGCTCAATGATATGCACAGGGAGTGAAGACTACCCTGTCTGGTCCGATCCTACAGAAGAGCTTCTATAGCACAAATTGCTGTAAATTATTACTCTGGCTATGATAGAAAGTTGTCAGAACACAGTGCATCACAGCTTGTTGCGTATGGGGCTGCATAGCTGCAGACCAGTGAGAGTGCCCATGCTGAACCAAAAGCGCCTAGAATGAACATGTGAGCATCAGAACTGGACCATGTGGGATTCATGTGGATGTTACTTTGTCACGTACCTCTTACTTAAATATTGATGCAGACCAAATACACCCTTTCATGGCAACAGTATTCCCTAATTGCAGTGGGATCTTTTAGCAGGATAATGCGCCCATGCCACACTGGAAAAATTGTTCAGGAATGATTTGATTGACATAACAGAGTTCAAGGTGTTGATTTAGCCTCCAAATTCCCCAGATCTCAATCCGATCGAGCATTTGTGGGATGTGCTGGACAAAAAAAGTCAGATTCATGGAGGCCCAAACTCTACTTACAGTACTTAAAGTATCTGCTGCTAACATCTTGATTGTATCCGAGATATCCAAGATATCACAGCACACCCTCAGAGATCTTGTGGTGTCTATGCATGGATGGGTCAGAATTGTTTTGGTGGCACAAGGGGGACCTACACAATATTAGGCGGGTGGATTTAGAGATCAACCGATATAAATTTTTTTATAACCATTACCGATTACCGATTACCATTTACATGTTTATTTGCCCGTTAACCGATATGCAGAACCAATATTTATTTATTGTTTTACTTCTGCTTTTGACACAATGATAACACCACTGAACTGAACAAACCGTTTTATTTATAACAATTTTGTCATTTACACTTCCAAAACAAACAAAAAAAAAAACTCTTATTTATACACCAATAAATAAAGGGGTCTGAAAGCATGCAAAAAAAGAAAAAATAAAGTGCACTATTTATAAAGTGTCTTTTTTTAAATAATAGCTTTGATGAGGTAAACAGATTACTTGACGCCATGAGTTTGTCTCCATTTCTTAGGGCCAAGCTGCTTAAACTACATATCAAGCATTTATGTGACACATCTTATTTGTGCATTAATGGCTATTATGTTAAATAAGGCAATTATATTTTACCTGTGCACACCTTTGTTGACTCGTCTCTTCTCAGAGGTCCTGCGCTCAATTCTCCAAACGCCCACAAGATGGCGGTATTTATAGGTAGATCCCATATTACAAAACCGATATCTGATTAAGGAAAAATGCTTAAATATCGGGAAAACCGATTATTGGTCAATCTCTAGTTTTAATGTTATGGCTGATCGTTGTACAGTGGTGCTTGAAAGTTTGTGAACCCTTTAAAATGATCTATATAACTGTATACATATGACCTAAAACATCATCAGATATTCACATGTCCTAAAATAGATAAAGAGAATCCAATTAAACAAATGAGATAAAATTATTATACTTGGTCATTTATTTATTGTGGAGCATTATCTGATATTACATATCTGTGAGTGAGAGTATGTGAACCTTTGCTTTCAGTATCCAGTGTGATCCCTTTGTGCAGCAATAACTGCAACGAAATGTTTCCGGTAACTGTTGATCAGTTCTGCACATCGGCCTGGAGGAATTTTAGCCCATTCCTCAGTACAGAACAGCTTTGACTCTGGGATGGTGGGTTTCTCATATGAACTGCTTTCTTCAGGTCCTTCCACAACATTTCTATTGTGTTAAGGTCAGGACTTTGACTTGACCATTCCAAAACCTTAACTTTATTCTTCTTTAACCATTCTTTGGTAGTATGACTTCTGTGCTTAGTGGCTTTCTCCTTGCAACTCTGCCATACACACCATTAATGTTCAATGTTCTCCTGATGTTGGACTCATGAACATGAACATTAGCCAATGTGAGAGAGGCCTTAAGTTGTTTAGAAGTTACCCTGGTTTCCTTTGTGACCTTGCGGACTACTACACATCTTGCTCTTGGAGTGATCTTTGTTGGTCGACCATTCCCAATGAGGGTAATAATGGTCTTGAATTTCCTCCATTTGTATACAATCTGTCCGACTGTGGATTGGTAAAGTCCAGATTCTTTAGAGACAGTTTTGTAACTTTTTCCAGCCTGTTGAACATCAACAACTATTTTCTGATGTCCTCCTTTGTCCATGCCATGATGTACTTCCACAAACATTTGTTGTGAAGATCAAACTTTGATAGATCCCTCTTATATAAATATAACTGGACACTCACTCATACCTGAATGTCATCCCATTGATTGAAAATGCCTGACTAATTTCACCTTCAAATTAAACTGCTAATCTTAGAGGTTCACATACTTTTGCCACTCACAGATATTTATTCTTGGACCTTTTCCTTAATAATGTCCAAAATACATTGCCTTGCGAAAGTATTCGGCCCCCTTGAACTGTTCGACCTTTTGCCACATTTCAGGCCTCAAACATAAAGATATAAAACTGTAATTTTTTGTGAAGAATCAACAACAGGTGGGACACAATCATGAAGTGGAATGAAATTTATTGGATATTTCAAACTTTTTCAACAAATAAAAAACTGAAAAATTGGGCGAGCAAAATTATTCAGCCCCCTTAAGTTAATACTTTGTAGCGCCACCTTTTGCTGCGATTACAGCTGTAAGTCGCTTGGGGTATGTCTCTATCAGATTTGCACATCGAGAGACTGAAATTTTTGCCCATTCCTCCTTGCAAAACAGCTCGAGCTCAGTGACGTTGGATGGAGAGCGTTTGTGAACAGCAGTTTTCAGTTCTTTCCACAGATTCTCGATTGGATTCAGGTCTGGACTTTGACTTGGCCATTCTAACACCTGGATATGTTTATTTGTGAACCATTCCATTGTAGATTTTGCTTTATGTTTTGGATCATTGTCTTGTTGGAAGACAAATCTCCGTCCCAGTCTCAGGTCTTTTGCAGACTCAATCAGGTTTTCTTCCAGAATGGTCATGTATTTGGCTCCATCCATCTTCCCATCAATTTTAACCATCTTCCCTGTCCCTGCTGAAGAAAAGCAGGCCCAAACCATGATGCTGCCACCACCATGTTTGACAGTGGGGATGGTGTGTTCAGGGTGATGAGCTGTGTTGCTTTTACGCCAAACATAACGTTTTGCATTGTTGCCAAAAAGTTCGATTTTGGTTTCATCTGACCAGAGCACCTTCTTCCACATGTTTGGTGTGTCTCCCAGGTGGCTTGTGGCAAACTTTAAACGACACTTTTTATGGATATCTTTGAGAAATGTCTTTCTTCCATAAATGCCAGATTTGTGCAGTATACGACTGATTGTTGTCCTATGGACAGAGTCTCCCACCTGAGCTGTAGATCTCTGCAGATCATCCAGAGTAATCATGGGCCTCTTGGCTGCATCTCTGATCAGTCTTCTCCTTGTATGAGCTGAAAGTTTAGAGGGACGGCCGGGTCTTGGTAGAGTTGCAGTGGTCTGATACTCCTTCCATTTCAATATTATCGCTTGCACAGTGCTCCTTGGGATGTTTAAAGCTTGGGAAATCTTTCTGTATCCAAATCCGGCTTTAAACTTCTCCACAACAGTATCTTGGACCTGCCTAGTGTGTTCCTTGTTCTTCATGATGCTCTCTGTGCTTTAAACAGACCTCTGAGACTATCACAGAGCAGGTGCATTTATACGGAGATTTATACGGAGATACGTTCCACTTCATGATTGTGTCCCACCTGTTGTTGATTCTTCACAAAAAATTACAGTTTTATATCTTTATGTTTGAAGCCTGAAATGTGGCAAAAGGTCAAACAGTTCAAGGGGGCCGAATACTTTCGCAAGGCACTGTATAATATTTGAGTCTCATTTGTTTAATTGGGTTCTCTTTATCTACTTTTAGGACTTGTGTGAAAATCTGATGATGTTTTAAGTGATATTTATTCAGATATATAGAAAATTCTAAAGGGTTCTCAATCTTTAAAGCACCATTGTATGTAGTTTTCTGGTACTCTGTTTCAGCACAGTGTATGTTTATCCAGATATGCGTTATTGCAAACAATATAAATAGCCATTTAATTTGGTTAAAAGGACTTAACCAATATTAACCTGTTAATTTTCACTCAGCAAGTAGATAATGTGGATACAATCAGGAGTTATTACTTAAAGAACCACTTCACACCACTTCATCAGGTTAGGTTCTGCAGGCCAGTGTGTGTCATATACTCACACATGCAGGACACAGAGCCATGCCAGATACCAGGTAAAAGATGCCCTTTTATGCTGATATAACTTCAACACTCTCCCCCACAGCTTGTAACCCTCAATCAAACAGATCTCAGAACAGCAGCAAAGGGCAGCCTCTACAAGACTACTAAGTACCAAAGCACATCTTGATGAACCACCATATTCAATGCTCACACCTAGCAGTACATACAGTGTGTGTACACGTCCCGGTAGTCCATGTGCTCATAATCGGGCAGGAGCTTCATAAAACGCCCCGACTTCACCCTAGGGTTCACACCTGGACATGTGGACCGACCAGAAGAGGACAGGAGAGGTAAAAGGCAAAAAGAGGACAAGAGCTGACCACTGATTCAAGCAGCACACTGTGTGTGTGTTGTGTGTGTGTGTGTGTGTGTGTGTGTGTGTGTGTGTGTGTGTGTGTATTTTGAAAGACTCAAAAGGAAACTCTTTAGTACATGATATGACAAGTTTCAAAGGAATTATTATTTTTCTTATTATTTATTTTTGTTATGGTTATAATTAGTTTTACATCTGTAGTGCACATGTGATTACAACAGACAGGACTGATGTAGATGTTTCTCTGTACTGAGAAAAGAAAACCATTTTCCTTAAAACGCACTTATAGCAGTCTAAGTGCAACTGAAGTTTATGTGAAATACATTTTTGCAGAATACTTACAAAAGCATTTGTAAATTCATCTTTAAATGTGCAATAATTTTACTTTCAAAGACAGGACTATTTTCATAGGGAAATAATTTATGGTTATGCATTATGAAGATACAATCCTGTGAAAAAGTATTTACCCCATACTGATTTGTTCTGTTTTTGTGTATATCTCATACTAAATAGATTTAGATCTAGTTTTAGATCTTCAAACTAAATACAACATAACACAAAGGCATACTGTATAAACACACTATACAGTATTTTTTTTTTATTTTTTATTATTAAAGCAAAAAAAATTATCCAGCACCTATCTGGGAAGGATCACTTAAGGCTAGGCGATACAGCTAAAAAAATATCATGATATATGTTTCATATCATTCGGTATCGATAATTATTGATAATTTTTTCTTTTTTTTAAACGAAGACCAGTAGAAAACAGGTTTGAATTTAACCACTGCATTTTTTTTATTTACCCACATTATTACAACAAATAATTTTAGTTTTAACAGTCAAAAACAAAATAGAATTTAAATATCTTCTCTTATATTTTATATGAAGATTCAATACATAAATGTTAAATTAACTGTTGAACTTAATACATGAAATGTTACCAAATGTGTGCAATGTAAGAGGCAAACTTTAACAGAGCTCAACATCGCATTATAATCACAGAATGTGACTCCTGGTGCTCTGGTTTGTGCTCAGCCTGTTAGCATAATTAGCCTAGCCTCATATAAAACTTCCACTTTAACACTAACTTCTGGATAACACTATGCTGAGGTCCACGTGTGACGAGTCCAGCTCCTGCTCTGAGGACACTCACTGTCCTCCCCAGAGCCGACATTTTAACAGAAAACACAAAAAGCCGTAAAATGTCACATTTCTTCCTTGTTCAGAGACACACGCACTGTACATGTGAAGAACACTGCACATGCGCACTACAAGTCTCTCACAGCTTGTGTTTCAGTACTTGGCCGGGACAGGTTTTTTTTTACAAAGATTACATACAACGGTGTTTTGATGTTGGTCGGACAAAAAGAAACCAAAACAACTGCCACACTGGTGTGCTGACATGTCCTTTTTTATTCACAATCTCCTCAGTAGGCACTAAACTCATTTCCGCATGTGTTCATATGTTCTGATGTCATGTGGCCATGACGCAACCAAAACCCACAGATACGCAACTTGTCATCGGCTGTTTGCTTTCTCTTGTATCAGACTCCTTTATGAAGCCATTTGAAATGCTGTTTATGATCCAGGGATGGTGCATGCTTGAGGGTTGTTCATGCAACTAAACTTTATGTCTGTTTACATTTTATTGAGCATTGATAAATACAGACACCGTTTTATCTCCCAGCCCTTGGTTCTCTACTGTGCCGAGTTTTTCCATTTGGAGATAATGAATTTCACTGTGGTCTTTTGGAGTCCCAGTGCCTTTGAAATAGTTTTGTAACCCTTCCCAGACTGATGTATTTCAATCACCTACTTCCTCATCATTTCTGGACGTTCCTTTAATTTTGGCATAGTGTGTTACTGGGTAAGATCTTTTAAACTTTTAACTTCATGCTGTTGAAAAAGTTCTATTTAAGTGTTGATTTGATTGAACAGGGTTTTCAGTAATCAGCCCTGGTTGCGTCTAATCCAGCAGAACTCCATTATGAATGCAGTTTCATATATTCGAAGAATAGTACCTATGGGGGAAAATACATTTTCACACAGGCCCAGTTTGTATTGAATAACTTTTTTGCTTCAGTAAATAACATCATCATTTAAAAACTGTACTTTTGTTTACTCAGGTTGGCTTTCTTTTATGTTTTTGTTTAAATTTCTGAAACAATTTAGTATGAGATATACACAAAAACAGAAGAAATCACGATGGAGGCAAATACTTTTTCACAGCACTGTAGTTGTGTGGACATGATGCATGATACCTTAATATAGAGGTCATCAACTGTTGGCATGAGGCCCAATTGCACACCCAAGTATTTCAGCAAACTAAACTAAAAAACATATTGTAGCAGAGCCAATAAACATATAAAAACAGGTCATCATTTAGTGAATTGTGATTACAAAAACCACTGCAGCTTCTGCTGCAGATCCTCTGTTGTGGCTTGTGCAATCTCATGTATTATGTAAATTATTTAGTTGAAGGAAGCTCATAAAACCAGAGTCCCATGTCTAGAGACATTAATTTGGAAAGGGAAGAGTTTTCACAGACTTATTATACACAGATCACGCACTTTTCCCGCAACAGCTCACTCTGTAACCTCCGCTGTTTCTCAGATGTGTTTTATTCATAGAAATGCATTTTCCACCATTGTGAAGTGACATCACTGACCCAACTAATCAATAATGAAATTCGTTGTCGATTATTTTAATTATCAATTAGTTTTTGCAGCCCGACTCTATAAATAAATATACAAATGCAGCCAATCACAAATCATCAAAACATAAAAACAAAAGTAGGCCTTAATCATACATGCTCAAGGACAGTCTGTGTTGATGCAGTTAAAGGCCATTAGGTGTGGACACCACAGCATAAACATTAGAGTGCAGCAGACCGCCATTAATAAATGAGTGCAAGCATATAGAGGCATGTGGACCGGGAATCGAACCGCCAATGCAACGATTAGTGGAAAATTAATCTTCATAACTGTAACTAACTAACTAACTAACTAACTAACAACCCGCTCTACCACCTGAGCCACAGCTGCCCCCAGCTTGGTGGAACTTGAACTTCATTTAACCAACTATCATAGTTTCATCAAAAGGTAAATCGATGCAAGATGCAGTAGGTAAGTAAAAGTAAATTGAAAATGACTTACCATTAATGCAACTTCCAAATATGCAAAATCATCTGTTCGGACTGGAAATAACGATACTGTCCTCTTTTTTTCCTTTTAGTCATTTCACCTTAAATAACTGAAAACAGACTGGCTATGTAGTTTTCAACCGATTTATGAATTAGACAAGGAAATTACCACTCTGCTCTACATTGTCCAATGATATGTGTGCCTGTTGTGCGACATCACGATTGGTTTGTGCATACATAACAAACAAGAATCGATTATGAATGTATTATTTTAAAATGTCACATGTAGAGTTTAAATTGAATTGTTACAATAGCTTTCATGATTTGTGATTGTTTGTTTTGTTGAGTTTTTTTCTGCCATTGAGCCATAGGCAATCACTGAAAGAACCATCTGAACCCTGGTCTAGATGAAGCTGAAAGCTTATACCATGCAAGAAGAAGCAAGAAGCCTACAGGGTGGATGCAGAATGGAAGCGACATTATACATTCAGGTTGATTACACAGATTTGTATGGGTTAAAACCAAATTCAACATATTCTAAACCTTATAGATAGTGACTAAGTTTACATGTACATCAAATTCCGTTTAAGGTCTATATTCGGGTTGCACCCATATTCTGAATACGATGTATATATGTGTACAGCATCAAAATATTCCCATATACATGGTTGTTGTAAGTATGGCTAAGTAGCAAAATCCATATAATCTCCTTTCAGTGCATTTTGTGAAAATCTGTTTACATTCAAGAAATTTCCGTTTAAAACAGGTATATTCCCGGGGTGGGAATCAGAATTTGGAGAATCAGTATACTGTCTTATTCTGAAAGGGGAAATTGGATAGCAACATTTACATGAATCAATACTAATTCGAATATTGCAAAATTCTGTATAATTTCGGAATATTGATGTGCATGTAAACGTAGCCATTCGGACTTATATGTAGAAGACCAAAAGTCAGTTAATGTATAGTAAAGCAGTACAATGTATTGTCTGTCAGTCATTTTCAACATAATATCACAGAAGCCTGAATAATCTCAAATAATCCCTCTAACAAACTATAATATATTTGCTGATTTCTGGAAGGGTTTTAACCTACTTCAGAAGTTTCATGAGGATATTTTTCTAAATCATGGCAACAGCATGATTTTTAAAAAATTAATTCATTTAATTTCAAGTGAATGCAGGCGATTGTTTAAATCCAGTTTGCTACTTTGATTTGAAATATATAACAATATGAGTATCCTTACGTTTGACATAAAGCTCCCGGCTGGACATCCCCGCTACCTCCATCTTCCGCAGGTCATCCTTCATGCCAAACTCTGAAGAAGAGATTAACAAAAGGGAAACACAATACTTAGGTTCATATGTGTAGAGTAATACATATGTAATACATATTAATTTGTAATTAAAGTGCTATTGCAAGCTACTTGCAGATTTGTAACCTGATTGTGCACAAATGCAGAGAAAATTCAAGGCTGCATCCCAAACTGCATAATGCACACAATGCAGTATTAATAATGTGTAGTAACAGTAAAGGTGTATGGAAGTATTTAGTTTGGGACATGGCCAAACTGTTCCTAACTCTGAGGATATAAATTAATTCTGTCATCTCCTCAGTCGTACAGAAGAATATAATAGCTATATTAAGCACATCAGTCAGTACGTTTACATGGACAACAATAATCCACTCTTAATCTAATTAAGACCATACTTTGATTAAGGAACTACCATGTAAACACCAACCTTAATGTAATTAATGTCATATTCTAAGTAAGCTCTAATCGAATTAAGACAGGTGGAGTACTCCTGTTTTAGCTGCATTACAGACATGTGAACACCTTAATCACATTATGAACGTTGTGTGAGAGTTTTCACCAGATTTTGCAACAGGACACGATCACACATGGTAGTTTTACGGCGAACAAGAGAGTTCGGCCAAGTCCCAAATCGCATACTTTCCTACTATAAGCCTGTATTGGGGGAAAATACATGTATCTCGTCTACTATATAGACGGTAACTACGCAAATTTGGACACACCCACGGCTTCAAGCAGTTGTCTATACGGCTTCAGGCAGTTGTCTATTAGCAGGTACAGCATGACAAATAATTAACTGCACTTAAAGCATTCGTTAAAAAAAATAAAAACACCCAAAACTGTATACAGTACGAAGACGAACTGTATGTTGATACGTGATATTCTGGAGGGACGTCGGACGACGTGGCGCGGTGAGGTAATGACGCGGGCTCTTAATCTAATTATGTTCTATAACATGTAAAACGGGTACATGACAGGAGTATTCCAAAAGCGACTCATGTAAACACCATAATCACATTAACTTACTTAGATTAAGGTCAATAATTAGATTACTGCTGTCCATATAAACATAGTCACTATGATAGTTACAGTTACTACAGTTAGTAGTAGGTGCAACTTGAAAAGCTCTTGGTTGCTCCACTTTAATCTCACAATGTGCTACTGTCTATCTATCTAGCTGTCTATCAGCGATGGCTCTGTGTACCTACAAGGCCAATACACATTAACTAGCCTGTTAACCATAGCTGGCTAAAAGTGTAGAGAACAAAACTATCATATTTGATCACTTCCAATGTGTGTCCAAGTTGTTTATTCTGTTCACCAGCCTGTCTAACACAATAGGGACTAGTCAAAACACAGACCAACAAACACAGGTTACACATCAAGATGATCAGACAAGCCAGACGACTCACTCTCGTCCAATATAACCAAGTATTAAATAATTTAATAATTGTTTGGTTTACATTCTCACAATCTCACTCTTCCCTGATTGGCTGCTGGCTCCCTCTATCACCATGTACTCTGACTACTTTTGTGCCTAAAGCAAAGGTATGGTGATATTTGACATATCCAAACTGGCAAATTATGAACGTGCACACATTTCCTGTCAATTCTGAGCCCTACATTCCTGACACAGTACTGAGTATTATCATTTACTCTTACATGACTGGCAGCGTGACTCACAGCAGCTCAGGAACATAATTTTGGTCCCCTGACTCCATAATATATAGACACATTGTAATTTTTAATCAAAGAGAAATCCTATGCACTATAGCTTTAAGTATGCATTTGCTGTGCTTGTCTGGTTAAGGATTGCCAGGTCTTCTGTTTTCTTGCTAAATGTTTTGTCAATGGGCAGGCTGGTATGTTGTTTCTAACATAAACTGTATATGCATTGTCTATCATCCATGTATATTGACTGTGGTTATGATTCAATTTATTGTAATTGAACTATACTGATATATGAATTGAAATAAAGAATTGGAACTATATTAAAGGCATATGAAATATAAATAACATATACTATCTGAGTGTGGCACAGTTATACAGAAGGTTATACAGAAGGCCTCACAGCTCTAGCGTTTGATCCCCAACTTAGGTTACTGTGTGTGGAGTTTTGCATGTTCTCCCCATGTCCACAAGGGTTTCCTCTGGGTTCTCAGGTTTCCTCCCACCTCCCAAAAACATGCCAGTATGTGGACTGGCTATGGTACTGTACATTTCCCCTACATGCGAATGACTGTGGGAATGTATGTATGTATGTATGTATGTATGTATGTATGTATGTGTGTATATGTGTTTGCATGGTGCATCAGCCTCACGCCCAATGAGCTTCGGATCCACCGCGACCCTGTCCAGGATATAGTGACTACTAAAGGTCAATGTATCTACTGTATAAATATCCTTGTTTACTACTATTTATTTAAAAACGTGTTTTGGGATGTTAGTTTGTAAATATTACAATATATTTAGCAATGGTAGTCATGGTTTTGGAGTGGTTTCAGATTGTGAGATTGTTTATTGAAAACCAAGCTAGTTTCAAATCCAGTTGACTGGTTTTGGGACACAGAACTGGCAACCCCGATCACAGGTACCCATTAACGTTCGCATAATCTTTATTACCCTGTGTCAATCTTTGATCAGTCTCAGTAAAATGATCTTTATATTGAAACTGTTGACAGCTAATAGGATAGCAGACAGATAGGCCACTGAGGGCAACAGTCAGACCTGGATCAAAACTCTTTGATAAACAACATCACATAATATTATTTAACTGTGCGGTCAATGTCTCAGCCGTTATCTCTATGATCCGAAGAACATATGCGTTGTTTACCCTCTACACAGCGTCTTCTCCATATAGTCTCAGTGCTGAGGATCTGACGGAATTTCTTGCACACCAGGGCCAGGTTGGGCAGCGCCGTGCCGGGCAGAGAGGAGAAGATCTCTACCAGAAGCTCGGGCGGTAAATCCAGGAGAGATCGGGGTTGAGGAGGCGCTGCTGCAGTCCAGGCCGTGTCCTCTTCATCCTCCAAGCCCGCGACACTGCGATTGGACGAGGCCTCATCGCACACAGAGCCACGGCCTTTGGGACACGCTTTGCTTTTAACCACGATCTTCTCCTCCTCCTCTTCTTCGCCCATGTCCACCTCAGAGTCGCTCTCCTGCTCGCGCTGGCCGTGTCTCTGTCTCCTCCTGCACCGCCGCGACTGGCCCACCCCACATAGCCTGGCACACACCGCCATCTGAGTTCAACGTCAACCGGCCACCATTACATTACATTACATTACATTACATAACACCACATCAGCTGTCAGAGCGACCGGTTATTCCCCGTTCCCTCTCCACTAACTCCCCTTACCGACGAGTGACTGACTTGTTTCCTTTCCCAGCTGTATTTCCTCAGGCCCCGCCTTCTGTATCAGAATCAGAATGGCTATCAGAATCAACCTAGCACTCACAAGCAGCTCGTTGATTGGTCAGAGAGCTGCTTATAAACATGAGCCATGAGGAGAAACGGAGGAGTGCGGACCAAAATTCAATTTCGGCTCAGTTCAATTTTCTTTATGTAGCGCTTTGAACAATAGACATGATCACAAAGCAGCTTTACATATGTGCAGACATAAATATAGATTTAAAACGATCCCTAATGAGCAAACCAGAGACAACGGTGGCAAGGGAAAACTCCCTGAGGAAGAGACCTTGAGAGGAACCAGACTCTAAAAGGAACACATCATCTTCTGGGTGGTACCGGATAGTGTGAATATAAATCCGTACATCCATTTTTCATACCTCTAATTCTACAACGAGTCATGGGGGAGTCTGGAGGCCATCCCAGGGAACTCTGGGCACAAGGCATGGGACACCCTGGACAGGATGCCAACCCATCTCAGGGCACAATCGCACACACATACCAAACTTTTCAGGTGAAGAGGAATCGAGAAGAAGTTGTGTATTAGGATGGCCAGGCATCTCATGAAAGAGGGAGAGAGAGAAAATTAGGCCTAATGGCCCAATGTAGTGACTGGGACACTATACTGAAAAAAAAAATTTCATATGAGACGATAAACCGAGGTCCTGACTCTCTGTGGTCATTAACAATTCCAGAACATTTCTCATGAAGAGCAAGGGTATAACCCCTGTCGACATTAACCCATTGGAACTTTTCTATCATGGCCCCCTAATAAACCCCCTCTCTGAATTGGTTACATCACTCTCCTCTCCACTAAATGTATGGTGGGTGTTCTGGTGCACTATGGCTGCGGTCGCACCATCCAGGTGGATGCTACACATCTACACTGGGCCATTAGGAGGTTCTGCCACCCCCATACTACAATATAAATCTCTTTGAGTGTCCAGAAAATCGCTATATAAATGTAACTGTAAAATGATAAAGTATATTATATATTTATTGGTAGTAATAAACATAATATGTTAATTATATATTTCTCACACTCCAAAAAGCTACAGTCACACAAAAACGAACAACCAATATTAAAAGATAAACTATTTATATAATACAAGGGGTACAGATACTACGCGCTACAGGAAAAGTTTGTAAAACGGAATATTTTTTGATCCACATTACTTTTGGGTCAATAAAATAATTTAAACAGTGGCCTATCTATTGTAAATTGTAAATGTAAATGGACCTTCTGCACTTGGGATTTTCATTTGTGTGTGCGGAGTTTGCATGTTCTCCCCGTGTGTCGGGGGTTTCCTCCGGGTACTCCGGTTTCCTCCCCCAGTCCAAAGACATGCATGGTAGGCTGATTGGCGTGTCTAAAGTGTCCGTAGTGTATGAATGTGTGTGTGAGTGTGTATGTGATTGTGCCCTGCGATGGACTGGCACCCTGTCCAGGGTGTACCCCGCCTTGTGCCCGATGCTCCCTGGGATAGGCTCCAGGTTCCCCGTGACCCTGAAAAGGAGTAAGCGGTTGAAGATGGATGGATGGATGGATGGATAAAATAAAATAAATTCAACCTTTTTAAAGAACGTCCTAAAAAAGTTACAGGAAAGTTCGTCGTTACAAAAATAATACATATTTGGCCAAGGTACTTTTATGAGAAAGAATGTTACAGGAAACTGGTAATCAAAAGCAGCCTTGGAAAAACTGTTTAGTGAGACATGTGAGACAACCAAGGGCGTAACCATATGGTATGAACATGGGGGTCCACTTAGTTGTCCTTAGCCCGAATGTAGTGTAAAGGAACTAAATGCTGTGCAACTTTCCTCACTTTCACCCACATTTATAACAATCTGTTACAACATGATTTGCAAGTGAGGATATGCAAGTGAATATAACAGGAGGATATGCAAGTGAATATAACAGGAGGATATGCAAGTGAATGTAACGTTAATGGTCAAAAACCGGAAGTGACGTTAGCCTAGCCTAGTTCATGGGTGTGCAAATATCAACAGTTCTTAAGAACAAACCAAACCATGGTGTGATTCCTTCTATACTAAGCTAAGGTTACCTACTATTTACGTATCTAGTTACTTACTCTGAATAAAAGCTTGTATGTTCTGCTGCACTTTTCTACACATTGACATAAAATATATCAACGAACTTGCGTTGAGTATGGGCGCAACCAAGTGTACAACTGGAGGGTGGGGGGACACATCTATTTTACTTAACAAATTGAACTATATTAAAAATGAATAGACATAAATAAATAGAATAGATGAAGAAAAGACCCATTGGCAGGGGTCATTACAGGGGGACATGTAGAAAATATTTTGTACTGTATATTGGGGGGACAGATTGGAATTTCCTCAACATTGGGGCAACATGACCCTCCCCCAAAGAATGCGTGGTTAAGCCCATGGAGACAACATTGTGAAATCTTCACTGCTATGTAATGATTGAGTGTTTCTCTCTGTAGTGGTTTAATAGTTCATTTTGCCACTGTGTTGAATAGAAATATAGAATTGCTTTTGTTATCTACTATTCGCCGTCCTGTCGTGTATATATATATTATCTTGTGTTTGCACGAAAGGTAGTTTGATGCTGAGGGGAGCAGATGGTGTGAAAAGAATCGAGCCAGCCAGGAGTCGAACCTAGAATCTTCTGATCCGTAGTCAGACGCGTTATCCATTGCGCCACTGGCCCCACGGGTATTAAGCCAGTCTGGGGGACTGCAAATAGTGATAACTGAATTAGTTAAATGAGTTGGTTTCAATTTCACAACACTCCCCATCACTCCAGTTGGCTTTGCACGTGTTAGGACTTCACATGTCCTCAGACTACCTGTATGAGTTCATTAAAGTTAACTACTGAGACGCATACAGCTGAAAATATTTTTAAACAACGTCGATTTTTTTTTTCAAGACACGTTTTTATGTTTGCAGCGAAACGCTATTTTTTGGTTTATGGAAAACTGCATACCAGTAGGTGTATCCTGCTTCGCAAATAGTTTTTCTTTTATTTAAAGACTAACGAGCCCGTTTTATTATCGGAGTGATTCGCTGTTCATTAGATTTATATTGACAATTGCACCGAACCGGGATTCGAACCAGCAATCAGCAGTAGTTTCTCGCGCGCTCCTCGGATACGTTAGATTATTTCTTGACGTGTATTTTGATTGGTTAGGAAAGGCGGGGCTTAACGGAATGGACCAATGAGAATGAGCAACGTTTTACGAAGGCGGAAATTAAACTGTAGCTCCTCTGGCGGGACTTTTCTAAGAGGGAAGAAGGTGATATGGTAGATACGGTAATAAACACCGTCCAGGTTGACAAGAAAGGTAATGTTCGTGTTACAGATCCTATAAGAAAAATTAATTGCGCACAATAGTGTTTGTACATGATTAAATTACTTTAACGCTTGAAAGCAGGAGAGTGAACAGCTTTGTGGTCGTATTGTATAGCTATTCTAAACAACACGCTAACAAATAACAGATAAATAAACAAGTAAGCTAAGTGAATGATCTTCCACAGAAAGCATGCTAATGTATTTCTACCTAACCTAACCAGTAGCACATATTGTGGGGTGTGTTTTTTTGTTTGCTTTGATATTATCCGTGACGTAACACACGCACACACACGCAATTCCATCCATCCATCCATCCATCTTCAACCGCTTACTCCTTCTCAGGGTCACGGGGAACCTGGAGCCTATCCCAGGAGGCATCGGGCACAAGGCGGGGTACACCCTGGACAGGGTGCCAGTCCATCGCAGGGCACAATCACATACACACACCCATTCATACACTACGGACACTTTAGACACGCCAATCAACCTACCATGCATGTCTTTGGACTGGGGGAGGAAACCGGAGTACCCGGAGGAAACCCCCGCAGCACGGGGAGAACACACACGCAATTACATGTATATTTATTTATTTAGCAGATGCTTTTATCCAAAGCGACTTACAAATGAGGAAATACAAGCAAAGCGATCTCAAGCAGAGAACAATACAAGTAGTATTTGTATAATTATGGCGTAACCATAGTATGTTTATGTCAAACGTAAGGATACTCATATTGTCATATATTTCGAATCAAAGTAGCAAACTGGATTTAAACAATCGCCTGCATTCACTTGAAATTAAATGAATTAATTTTTTTAAAAATCATGCTGTTGCCATGATTTAGAAAAATATCCTCATGAAACTTCTGAAGTAGGTTAAAACCCTTCCAGAAATCAGCAAATATATTATAGTTTGTTAGAGGGATTATTTGAGATTATTCAGGCTTCTGTGATATTATGTTGAAAATGACTGACAGACAATACATTGTACTGCTTTACTATACATCAGGGGTCTCCAATCTTATCCGGAAAGGGCCGGTGTGGGTGCAGGTTTTCATTCCAACCAAGCAGAAGCCACACCTGAATCTACTGAAAGCCAAGATCAACTGATTAAACAGGTGGATTCAGGTGTGGCTCCTGTTTGGTTGGAATGAAAACCTGCACCCACACCGGCCCTTTCCGGATAAGATTGGAGACCCCTGCTATACATTAACTGACTTTTGGTCTTCTACATATAAGTCCGAATGGCTACGTTTACTTTCACTCGCATTTAACAACAGTCTGTCTGTCACAGCGTGAGGGTTCACAGTGAACTCGGCTGGAGGAGGTGCACGTGAATGTACCGTTAATGGTCAAAAACTGGAACTGACATTAGCCTGGTTAAGGTGTCTAGTTACTTACTGTCTGGAAAAAAGCTGCTGTCTCCATTTCTTACAGACTGAGCTGCTAAAATACATCACCGAACTTGTGTTGAGTCTGGGCCAAACCAAGTGTACAATTGGAGGACACACACACACACACACAGATTTTCCTTAACAAACGTGAATATATTTAAAAAATAATAGAAATAAATATAATTGATGAAGAAAAGACATATGTTGGCAGAGACAATTGAAGCAGAACATATAGAAAATATTTTCTCCTGTATATTGGGGGGGAGAGATTGGTATTTCCTCAACATTGGGGGGTCACGACCCCCCCAAAGAGTGCGTGGTTGCGCCCATGAGTGTCACTGATTTAAGGGGATGATATCCTGTTAACCTGTAAACTTGATTCATGTCTGAGCTGCTTGCTTTACTTTATCAAATAATGCCTGAAACACAAATATGAATCAACATACAATTGTCACCCCTATCCTATTGCATTCTGTGGGGAATTCACCTTTTTACTTTTATTATATCAGATATTTAAGTTTTATATTGAGTATGTAGAATGCATTATACACTCACCAAGCATTATATTAGGAAATGGTAAATGGCGCACTTGTATCCAAAACGCTTTACATTGTGTCTCGTTCACACACACACCAATGGTAGCAGATGCGAGGCGCTAACTTGCCATCGGGAGAAACTTGGGGTGCAGTGTCTTGCCTAAGGACACTTCGGCATGCAGGCCAGGAATCGAACCGCCAACCCTACAATTAGTGGACAACCCGCTCTACCAACTGAGCCACAACAGCCCACTAGGAACACTACTAATACAGGGTTAAGGCCTCCCTTTCTCTCAAAACAACCTAAATTCTTCATGACATGGATTCCACAGACTGTTGGAAACAGTCCTTGGAGATTCTGGTCCATGTTGAGATGATTGAGTGATCTGTGTGCCTCATCAGAAATCAAGATTCATAAAACAAGGTGAAGTTTTTTTCCGGTCTTCAATGGTTCAGTTTTAGTCAGCCTGTGCCCACTGCAGCCTCCAGTCAATCACTAAGTCATACCACGGTCAAAATCACTGATGGTTGATGTGAATGTTACTCGAAGCTGCTGTGCCATGTACAGTATGCATGATTTTATACATCGCACTGCTGCCACATGATTGGCTGATTATATAATTGCATGAATGTGTAGGTGTACGTGTTCCTAATAAAGTGCTCAGTGAGTATACAGTAACTGCAGGCGTTTGAGTTAGCAAGCTGAATTAGAGTCAGCAATTTGAAATGAAGTTATTATTGAGAATATTCATAATATGGAGATATTAATTTTTGTATTTCATATTATTAGCCCACAATGACAACTTTGGGAATGATGCTAATATACATAAAAATGTTTTATATGCTTACAGACCTTAATAGTCCTCTAATATGAAAGCTGCTATTGATACGATTTTGTCCTTATCGGAGGGAGAGAAATCTATAAAGGAGCTCCAGCAACACCTCACTTCTCTGTCTCATGATCAGGTGTGTATTTGAAGCATGTGGGAAAATTAGATGAGAATCTTGGAGATGTGCAAATTTATTGTGATTATATTACTGCGCTGAAATGAGGCACTAGTGAATGATTCTCCGCAAAGATTATTTATCCCATTGAGCAAGGGCTAGAGACCTGTAAAGCTGGAGAGGAGCTTTTCCAATTCCTAATCAACTTTTTAGGAATAAAGTGTTGAGAGTGTTGTGAAAATGCAAAAGAATTTTGACTTATTTAAACTTTTAAAAAAATATTTTGCTGTTAATTACCCATTAAATAGAATCGCGTATTGCATTATTTATTATTTTACATATGGTGAATGTTTTGGAAACAGGTTTTTGCGCCACTCGGCAAATCCAACGATTTAAATGAATAATGAAGCTTTGCAAAGTAGTTGAAAGCCATTTTTATTTTTTTGTTGTGCATTGCAGAAATTATTGGTGCTTTTTAAATTTTAAACTCACTTTTTCGGCAGTTGACTGCACTGATCACAAATGCTGCCCTGAAAGGAAAGGATACAGCAGCCTTGATCAAAGCTATATTTAGAGGTAATTTCCCTAACACACTTTCACACACACATTTCTTATTCCTATAAATTACCCAGTGTTTTTCTGTATGTCTTATTTAAGGCTCACCAGTGAGTAGTTCAGATGGGGCCAGCCGCAGGTTGTGTGTGTATAAGCACTGTATTCCTCTATGTGAATCGGGAGACCTACAAACAGAGTGTGCATCAGATATTATCGGGTTGCTAATGTTGGAGGTAAAAAAAAAAAAAAAAAAACCTAACAAACATGTTTACTTAAAATTCTGTTCGTGTATATTTTCTTTAATAGAATTCACTGTATACCATATGTCAGTGTCACCATTAAGGTCTAAAATGCAAATGTGTACGTTTTGGATGGAATCATTTATTTTCTTTCCCAATCTGTGTTAGACACATGCTCTACCTGGCCCTGCGTTGGCAGCGTTAGCATCTTTATATGTGGATGCAATAAAAGGGGGTGAAATGAGTAGTGGGAAATCACTGGAGCTCTTCCCTACCATCCTCACTGCCCTGGCAGCTACAGAGACTTTAGCTTATGGCAAAGGTGATGGTTTTCTCTCACACCGTATCTCTGTGTTTCTTACAGTTTCTGTTAACATTTTGTTTTATCACTAATTTCTGTACTCTGTTCTGTTCCTTTGTATTTAGGAGAGTTAAGTGGAGAGGAATACAAGAAGCAACTGATCAATAGCCTTTGTTCAAGCAGGTACTAAAATAATTTTTTTTTTTTTTTTTTTTTTTTTTTTTTTTTTTTTTTTTTTAACAGTTTTATTCATTTAGCAGACGCTTTTATTCAAAACGACTTACAAGTGCACACTCATACACTAATGGTAGCAGAGCTTCCATGCAAGGTGCTAGCTTGCCATCAGGAGCAACTTAGGGTTCAGTGTCTTGCCCAAGGACACTTCAGCATGGGATCACCCGGGCCGGGATACGATACAAGTGGATTAGTGGACAACCCGCTCTACCGACTGAGCCACAACCGCCCATTATACATTTTTAAATGTATAATGGACAGATCCTAATTAACGAATGGCCAGAAGTCCATAAGACTGCAGCTTCGTGTATAGGATGGCGTGGGTTCATTAGCTGTAAATACAGAGCCTGAGTCTATTAGGTTATATGCAGTATCTAGTGCTCCCTTGCGAAAATCTTTAGTTGTCCAACTAAAAATAAATACTGTGATTTGGTTACTTTTTCCACAAAGGAACATTAAGGAAAGTTAAATGTGATGAGGAAACCTAAATGATTGGTGACTGTCATTCACATTGACAGATGATTGGAAAAAAATATATATGGGTTTTTTTAGAGTGTAAATTAAGTGATACTGGCAGCAAATTATTATGATGTGTTTTCTTTACAGATGGGACCCGCAGTGTGTGATCCACCTTACCACCATGTTCAGGTTAGAAAAAACCTCAGAGTATTTACCACTGTTTTGGATCTTAGACCAAATTGCCATATTCGTTAAATTATCATTTTCATAATAACACCTTCTTTATGTATTTAACTGAACATTGCATGGGAATTTTCTGTTTTTCTGTCTTTCTAAGGGATGTGCCCTTATCTCCAGAGGAGCTGCAGTTTCTGATTGAAAAGATCCTGAGGATATTCCTTAAGTTGGAACTGCAAGAGATTCCTCCTCTAATTTACCAACTGCTGCTTCTGTCTGCCAAGGTTTTCCGAACTCCCATACCTACCTCTCATATTACAGTCACACTACATGTAAACATGTTTTTAAGGAAAAAGGGTTATCCTCAGAACCTGGTAAAAAATAACCAACATAAAAGGATTGAAAGCATTGGGATTTAGCAGAGACAAACAGAACCCTGAACACCTGCTGTTTAATGTAATGTAATGTAAATGAACCTGTATTCTTTAAATAAATGAAATCAGGAGTTAAATGATTGTGGTTTATTCCAAGTGATTAGGAAATGTTGGTGCCATTTTGTTTGAGATTTTTTGAAAAAGTAGTTATGATAACTGGACCAATTGGTGTAGTGCCTAAACTGACTATACTAACAATAATCTGGTATGAATGCGGCTGCACATGTGTAGACCTTCCAGAGCAAATCCAACTTTGTATTGCAGATATATTTTTTTTTAATTGTACATTTTTTTTACACACAGAGTAATATTGTGAGCTGGAGAATATACCGATTTTTTTTAATTGTGCATTCATTCACTTGATCCACTGCTGTGACATAAATGTACATGCAGATTTAATGATTTTATCCTGGACACAGTGATAAAACAGGATAAACCACCTTTGATTAGTCAGCCCCCAATGCATTTAGCATGAATTGATTTGTACTGATAATGTTCGACAATACATACAGATAGATCTTTACATAAACGTGTGTGTCTCTCTTGAGCAGGGCTGTAAAAAGCTTCTGCTGGAAGGTATTATTAACTACTTTCGAGAGCAGGACCATTGCCAGAAAGAGGAGCAGAGCAAAGGAGAGTAAGTATTACTTTGTCTTGAATCTGAATGTTTGTGACGTTATTGTTGTTGATTTTGAGTCCATATCCTCTTTCATTGAGGCAAATACTATTGTACTGATGCTGAATGCTTTAATGATTGTGTTATCAGGAGCAAAGAAGTTGAGGTGCAAACTATCCCACAGGACCAGCTGAGACATGTGGAAGGAACTGCTATTTTGCACATTGTATTTGCCATTCGCCTTGACCATGAGCTTGGAAGGGAGTTCTTAAAAAGCCTCAAGGTAAACATCTTTTCAGAGTTTGCTTTGGGTTTATTCCCATGAATTCAAGAATGAAATGGTACAATTTTTGGGACAGGTTGCATTATTATACCCTCACACCTAATAAGAATAAGGTTCTTAGCTCATCTTGAATTGTAAATGCCACACAAGTGTCATATGTTTGTTTGTATTTGTCTCTGTAGGTATCTCAGGGTCAGCCACTGTGTCCTTTCAGTATCGCTCTGCTGCTGTCTGTGGCTCGCATTCAGCGCTACGAAGAGCAAGTATGATATCTGACGCTTCCATGAACTATTAGGAAAGACTATTAATACATGTAGCTTTAATCTTAAGATAGCTCCTTTCTTTGTCTCTGATTATTGTCCTAGGTATTTGAGTTCTTGAAAGGTGCAATCACTAAGAATTTCAAGGATGAGCAAGCTCAGAAAGGTTCTAAGTTTTTGCAGGATCTGCTACCCTCCTGCCACAGTATCTCGAACATGATTATGGACACAGTCAGAAACAGGTCAGCATGAGCACTGTCCCTGTAAAGAAATTTCTAATTCGGTTTTGATAGTGTCAATTTTCAGATTATAGGTTGTATTTGTGTGTTTGATCACTTTGTAGTGCTTGTGGCTTTTATGCTCCTTAATCTTTGTGGATTTCTGGTATTAAAACTGAGCACTGGTAATGTTTGACCTCAGAATCAAATTAGATGAATAGAGATCTTTTATTTGTAGATTAAAACATTTTTATTTGAGCAAAAAAACAAACAAACTGATTTTTAATGTATTTTGTTTGGGTCTTTTGTCTGCAGTCTGTTTGGGTGGGATCACGTCACACAGAGCCTGGTGCAGTTAGGCTTCATCCTTATGGACTTGTTTGGACCAAAGGCAGGACCGTTTGGGAAGACCACTGAAATTCCCACTGCTACAGCTAAAACTCCTTCCCAATTAGCATGTAAACTTGGTGGGCAAGTTCTCCTAGAGAGCTTCAAGGTCAGCTTCATTTTGCTTTGTAAACAAGATCGGTATTGTGTTGTAAACATTTATATTAAGACAATGTTTCCCCTTCAGATGCATGAGCCAATCAGGGTAGAAATCCTGGAGCAAGTCCTGAATCGATTGGTTACTAAGACAGCTTCACCGGTTACGCATTTTATTGGTATTGAATTACGCATCATAGTCCTCATCCAAATATGGACAACTGATAGCAATATATGTACAATGATTTCTAATTGTATCATTTATTTCTCTTCTGTTCCAGACCTGCTTTCTAACATTGTGGTATCCGCTCCCATGATCCTCCTGGAGTCATCCTCAAAAGTGCTAGAGACCTTTGACCAGTTATCTTTCCTGCCTCTTACCACAGTGCAGGGTCTACTCAAAGCAGTGCAGGTAAAACACTAGAGAACTATGTTGTACGTTAGCTATTGAAACATTCAACATTATTAAAGCATTTATAAATTTGTGAATGAGCTCACAATTCTACTTTCTAAACCTATTTTTTGACATGGTCTGTGATTGTTTCTTTTCCTCAGCCACTGCTCAAGGTCAGTATGAGCTTAAAGGATGCCCTAATTTTGGTGCTGAGGAAAGCCATGTTCTCCAGGTATTAATCTAATGTACATCACAGTTCATGCTATTTCTGGCAATTTGAATGTGATTGGATGCTATTTCTATAGGAAATATACCTTTATATAAGTAAATAAAAGAAAAATAATATTGGTGTGCCTTGTTATATTCAGAGTCTTTTTAGTATCTCGGTTATCTTACTAATTACAGAATAATTAATCACTGGCTGATTCTCTCACTGAATAAGAATGCTTGTTAAAATTGTCCTCTATGTATTTGATACCTAAATCTTGCCCATCACCCTTCCTGCACCCTCTGTAGTCAGTTGGATGGACGGAAGTCTGCTGTGGCTGGCTTCCTTTTGCTGCTGAAGAACTTCCGGGTCTTGGGGAGTCTGGCCTCCAGTCAGTCCAGCCAGGCACTGACATCCAGCCAGGTAACCAAACTGCCAATCATTATAGTACTTACGACCCGCATTGCACTTGCTGTTCTCCTTCATGGTGTATACCGGATGTACAAGAGCTTCTTCTTCACTCATTGTTAGACAACATCTCCTGTATACATGTACTGTGCTAAGCAGGGTTTCATTATGCATCTGGTTGATCAGTGCGAGTAGAATGGTGTGTATTGTGTTCTTCAGGTCCAGGCAGATGTCCACTCGCGCTATAACACTGCTGCTAATGAGGCTTTCTGTCTAGAGATCCTGAGCAGCCTTCGCCGCTGTCTCAGCCAGCAGGCAGATGTGCGCCTCATGCTGTATGAGGTCAGATTCATCTCCTTTCCTGCACACACACACATTTTTTAAAATATATATATAAATGTGCATGTATGTGTGTGTGTGTGTGTGTGTATATATGTATACTGTGTGTGTGTGTGTGTGTGTGTGTATATATATGTGTGTATATATATATATATATATATATATATATATATATATACACATATATATCACGTATATATATATATATATATGTTTCGGAACATCAAACCAATTTAAACAATAGTCAAGGACAACACAAGTAAACACAAAATGCAATTTGTAAATGAAGGTGTTTATTATTAAAGGTGAAAAAAAATCCAAACCATCATGGCCCTGTGTGAAAAAGTGATTGCCCCCCTTACTATAACTGTGGTTGTCCACACCTGAGTTCAATTTC
>JAFFST010052475.1:65541-79599 GCA_022414735.1 Noturus placidus
GAGGGGGACACGCTCACGGCGCGCGCACTCGGCCTCAGTCGTGTTTGAATGCCACCTCGGGTTTTCGTATTCTTTCCAGACATTTTAACGTGCCAAAAATTCAAATTATAAGCAAAGATAAGGACTAAAATAAGTTAAAGTATATTATATGACCAAAAAGCGCAAATTAATTAAATCTTTAAGCGATATCAGCAGGAGCCTCCAACTTCACGTCCCACTCCGTTCGAACCCGATTTCGGTTTAGACATTAATGGCTGTGTGTTGAGTTATTTTGAGGATACAGCAAATTTACACTGTTACACAAGCTGTACACTCACTACTTTACATTGTAGCAAAGTGTAATTTCTTCAGTGTTGTCACATGAAAGGATATAATCAAATATTTACACAAATGTGAGGGATGTACTCACTTTTGTGAGATACTGTATGTTTGTGTATATGTAATGTATAATCAATATATCATATCGGAGACACACACCCCTTCTAAGCTTAAAGGAGTAGGCCAGCATTTTTCGACTTTGCCACTCTCTAGAGCAGACATATGATTGTCACAGACTAAAGTTTTTCCACATTTATGACTGGGCCTATACATTTTGTGTACAGATGTTTTTCTCTCTCTTTGTAACCATATTAGGTTCTCTGTATAACCTGGTCAGTGGTAATCAGTACTATAAACATCACGTTTTTGTGATCTAGGTTGAGTGTCATTTTGTATACTGTATGACAAAGGGGATTAATCTATGCCATGCTCTCTTCTTGTCATCTCTCTGCCTACCCTGGTTTTATGTCACGTTATAGTTACTATTAATCATGAGGTCTTCCAGAGTGGTGTTTATTATTATTCCGGTTTGTCTCTGTGCAGGATGTGGAGGTGGAGAAGCAGTCTCACTTTGCCATTGTAAGCATGAAGACTGCAGCATCCACCACAGTGAGTTCTCTATAGCCATTTCTTTTTGATTGGTTTATAAAGTTTATGCCCATTTTAATTGCTTCGACATGCTACAATCCAAGACACATTCATCTGATTGATGAAATCACTCCCTCTTTTAGCTTTTAGTAATGTCTCAGGTGGGGAGGGTATTGGATGAGGTGGACTGGTTGATTGCTAAGAAAAAAGGCCAGCTAACATCTGATAGAACAACCACAGGTGTGACTTTAAATTTTTTTTTAATTTATTTAATTTTATTAGTTATAATATTTAGTATAACTAAAATATGCTGTACAGTTGGTAACAAACTTAGTAATGCCCTTAAATTCTTGAAGGCATTGCACTGAGCTGTGTGTGTGTGTGTCAGGAGGGGCCTCACAATCATCAGCCCAGCAGGACCCTGTGGAAAAAGCAGTGACTTTGCAGCTGGGCACACTACTTACAGCTCTGAATGAGCTTGTGCAAACAGCTCTGCCTCCTGGTGCCTGCACAGACGCCCTGCTGCGAGAGCTCAGCCGAACCTACGGCATTCTCACCACCCTCATCAAATACGTGAGAGCTACACTTAGAAATACACATGCTTACCAAAATAACATTTTAAGTTATTAAAACAATAAACTAACTAAACGTCATTTTAACACTATTCAGATTATGCAGCACCTTTTACTCGTCAGATGTGCATGAACATATTTCATGTGGCTGGAAACAAAAGAATTTCTTCTAAAATCTGCCATTTCACATATCCCATAGTTTAATATTAATCCTAAATTGTACATTTGTTTTCATCTTGAGAGGCTTAAGTATGTAGCATTATCAGTTTCCTTTAAATTTAATATTTGTGCTTACTGAACTGGAAACGGGAACTACATACACAGGTGTATATACACAAGTGTGACATGTTTCCTTTTTCTGTTGCAGTATATCCAGTTGTGTGTAGCTCATCCAGGTCAACTTCCTGCTCGTCTGGAGAAACTGGTGAGAACCCCGATTTGTATAGTTTATATAAAACATAAGGGGGAAACCAGCTTGATTTATAATGTTTGCGTGTGTGTATCCATAAAGGTGAAGTTGTCAGGCTCTCACCTCACCCCTCAGTGCTATTTGTTCATCACATATGTGCAGGTATGTTTCTAACTTTTTTTTTTTTGCTCAAACTGCTGGTCATGCTAGCTTTTCACATCACATTATCTGTTGCGTGCTGATTTATCTACAGAGTGGTGAGATGAATGGTGGAGTAAATGAGAGGAAGAAGAAAAGAAAAGAAGAGGAGGCAGTTGTGGCTGCCTCTGTAAGGATTTTTACTCTTCTGAATTCCTATATTCATCTGGGACATACTGAGCACCTATCTAATGCTTTCATTTAAACCATATTGCTTTAGGCTAAGGTTCTTCGTGATACCAAACCAATACCCACTCTGATCTTCAATATTGAACAATATGAGAAGTTTCTAATTGTCCTCTCCAAGAAGTCAAAGGTAAACTTTAGAAAGATTTTCAATCAGATATTTTTTAGGAAATAAGCAACTGTAAAAGCAGAATATGAGTATTGAAAATAATACATACCAAAAATAACTCTGTAATGTTTAATAACACAGAGTGCTGCGATGTGTTCTTCAGGTAAATCTGATGCAGTATATGAAGCTGAGCACTTCTCGAGACTTTCGTATCAATACTGCCACTCTGGAGGCTGCACTACAAGAGCAGCAGAACGAGAGCCAGCAGGTTTGTTTGTTTATGCTCGGTTACATTTCCAAATCTTTAGGCTTATTATTTAGTAGGTACATGGAAAGCAATGTTAGATGATTTAAGCTGATATTACAAGGTAATCATAAAGTGTGGGAATAAGGAACCATCCAAGACATTGATTTGGATAACACACAAGCCATGAACTCAATCTCAAAACAACAGAAAACCACTCCTGCAATTTGGTTACGCCTGATACATGTAAAGAAACAGCTCTGCTTTTTTTTTTTTGCATCTTTCTTTTTCTTAGACTGACTCTGTGGAGAGTATGGCTCCCAAGAAGAAGAGAAGAAAGCAGTGAAAGAAAGGAAATTTGGATTTTCTTTTGGATCCTCAGTCTCCAAGCTGTTGGTGTTTAACTGTTCATCTTTTCCAGTGGTTTCTTCACCTTTCTACTGGAGAGATTGGATTATCTTCCTTTAGTCAAAGACCCCTTAGTAATCTCAATGATCTGATAGATATCCAAGGCTTCACCTGTTGAAAAAAAATACATATTTAATTTTGTTTATGTTTATATTTATTTTCTACATGTTTTCAGTGTGTTGGTTATTAATGCATACATTTTTCAGAAAAAAAAAATCATTTAAAGAAACTGATATTTACAAATATTAGATATTACAGTTGGTTGGTTACAATATTTAATGAATTTCAATATGAGAAATGCTAGAACGTATTTGATTATGGTATTTGGTAGACGCCCGTATCCAGAGCAACTTTCATTTATGTCATTCATACAACTGAGCAGTTGAGCATTAACCGCCTTGCTTAAGGGCCTAGCATTGTCAGCTTGGCAATGCTATGATGACCTTCTGATCAGTAGTTAAACGTCTTAACCACTAAGCTACCACCAAGTTACACTTACATAGAACATACACCTTTCTATGTGAGAGTATTGCATTGTCTTTCTGTTAATCACACCTTGTGCTAGTCCAAATCGGCGCTCCAGTCCCGTAGGATTTGATGGAGTTACACAGTCCATAACGACCTCTTTCCGTAAGCACTGGTCAATATCTATAGCGCTGAAGAAAGCCACAGACTGAGGGAGATCATTCATGCCTAGCTTATAGGCAAACATACATCTGTGGAGACATGGCAAACAGTTGAGAACATGTACATCAAGTAAACAAGAGCCTCATTCAACATGTATGGAATTCTGCACAGGCACAGATTTTAAAAACATTGCTTCTAACAAAAAAGTTAAGAATAGTCAGAATACACCTTGCACTAACCGGGTAAGTAGATTGGTGATCTGTAGGGCGAGTGCTGCTCTGAAGCGGTCCTCGCTCTTTACTAGGTAGCGCACTTCATCATGAATGCTGATACAGAAGCGCCCATCTATGTCATACTCCTCCATCAACCACTTCATGGCCACCAGCATCAGGTGAAGGTAGTCGACTGCTGAACTCTGCACCACCCAGTTCACCCTGCTGGTAATGAACTAAAAATACATACAATGGTCATACTATTTATATGTCCAGAAGTATTGGGGTTCCTGCTTGAACAACATTTATGCTATAATTAAGGTGTTAATAGGAAAGGAGCAGTTTGTATATGTAAAATGTTTTAGAGCTGTACTGATAATATTTCAAAGACATTTTTGCTCATTTGTCTTGAGGGAAATCAGTAAAGAGCTATCTTACACTTCAGAAAAGCTGATTCCCAAAAAGAGCCTTTTTTAATTGCAAAATTCAGCTTGGACCTTTATACCAATAGTGGTGTAGGGTTAGTATTCCTCACATGCAGCAGACGGCTCCAAAAATGACAGTGGTCAACCTATGTCTAGTGTCAAGCATAGGTGTATTTTAAATGAACAAATTTATTAATTAGTAAAGAGTTCTGATGTTTATGGTTTAGTAATACAAATACCTCTTCTTTGACAGCAGCTGGCTCCAGGGCTCTGGAAATTCTGCAGCCTAGCACAGGGGTTTCTGGCTGCTTTGAATGAGCGATGCTCTCCAGCTTGTTGAACATCTCAGATTCAGTACCTCCACTCCACACACGCCGTCCAAATATATCCCACTTCCTCTTATTCTGAGATCTAAAAGATAAAGTAAATACAGCTATTCAGCACAAGCTAAGCAAATGACTTTTATTGTTAAATGATCCATCCAAAATATCAGCTTATCCAACTCTAAATCAAAGTAAGCAAGGAACAAAAATTAAAACTTTATAGTATGTACTTAAGAATCATAAAGTCATAAAAACAATGTTGACAAAGCTTAAGAGGTGTCAATGATCTCACCTCTGGTGCAACAGTTTTGAAATCTGGCCTAACTCCTCTCTGGACACAGTCCCATCTTCATCCCTCTTCACATCCACACCTAGTTTCTTAATTAACCATTCCCCTTCCTCTGAGGGATGATACCTGTTTCAAATAAACAATTCTATTTTCAGAGAAACATGTCATTATTAAGACGGGTTTAAATAATTGAGTCTCCAGATGTTGTACCTGCGCAGTCCTTTAGTGAGAGCATACATCTGGCGTGCTTTGCTGGCTGCCTCGTTTTGGCTTAGTCGATGGTTGAACTGCATGAGTAGGCGCTCTGCAAATGGCTGGCCAGCACCGTAGATGCGACCATAGTTGAAGACTTTAGCATGCTCCCGGCTGATACCCACAGCATCTGCAGTGCAGCTGTGCAGGTCCGTGCCCTGACTCTTCTTCCCCTGCAAGGTCATCCACCCAAACGCTGTACAACCTGAAGGGCACAATCGAGTACCAAACCCTTATTCATTCAAATAGACATACACATGACATTGAAACAATTATATTATATAATTCAAATGTTTTTTGATATATATATATATATATACACATTGTTTATTGGAACAGTGAGAGACAGAATAACAACAAAAAATCTAGAAAACAGCATGTCAAATATTTTATAAATTAATTTGCATTTTAATGAGGGAAATAAGTATTTGACCCCCTCTCAATCAGAAAGATTTCTGGCTCCCAGGTGTCTTTTATACAGGTAACGAGCTGAGATTAGGAGCACAATCTTAAAGGGAGTGCTCCTAATCTTAGCTTGTTACCTGTATAAAAGACACCTGTCCACAGAAGCAATCAATCAGATTCCAAACTCTCCTCCATGGCCAAGACCAATGAGCTCTCCAAGGATGTCAGGGACAAGATTGTAGACCTACACAAGTCTGGAATGGCTACAAGATCATTGCCAAGCAGCTTGGTGAGAAGGAGACAACAGTTGGTGCGATCATTCGCAAATAGAAGAAACACAAAAGAACTGTCAATCTCCCTCAGCCGGGGCTCCATGCAAGATCTCACTTCGTGGAGTTGCAATGATCATGAGAACAGTGAGGAATCAGCCCAGAACTACACGGGAGGATCTTGCCAATAATCTCAAGGCAGCTGGGACCATAGTCACCAAGAAAACAATTGGTAACGCACTACGCCATGAAGGACTGAAATGCTGCAGCGCCCCTGCTCAAGATAGCACATACACATGCACGTCTGAAGTTTGCCAATGAACATCTGAATGATTCAGAGGACAACTGGGTGAAAGTGTTGTGCTCAGATGAGACCAAATGGAGCTCTTTGGCATCAACTCAACTCACCGTGTTTGGAGGAGGAGGAATGCTGCTTATGACTCCAAGAACACCATCCCCACCGTCAAACATGGAGGTGGAAACATTATGCTTTGGGGGTGTTTTTCTGCTAAGGGGACAGGACAACTTCACCGCATCAAAGGGACGATGGACGGGGCCATGTACAGTCAAATCTTGGGTGAGAACCTCCTTCCCTCAGCCAGGGCATTGAAAATGAAAAGTAATTACTAAGTCATTACCAAGTACTAAGTCATGTTTTGCAGAGGGGTCAAATACTTATTTCCCTCATTAAAATGCAAATCAATTTATAACATTTTTAACATGTGTTGTTCTGGATTATTTTGTTGTTATTCTGTCTCTCACTGTTCAAATAAACCTACCATTAAAATTATAGACTGATCATTTCTTTGTTAGTGGGCAAACGTACAAAATCGGCAGGGGATCAAATACTTTTTCCCCCACTGGATGTGTATGTATGTATGTATGTATATATACACACACACACACACACACACACACACACACACACACACACACACACACACACATATATATATATATATATACATATACATATACATACACACACACACATATGCATACATATATGTACACACACATATATATACATACACACATATCTAATCATCTTTTTCTTCAGTAACATCACAGTATCCAAGTGGATCACAATATATGTCTGGACTTCTATCCATTGAGATTTGCCAGACATTATGAGTGGGAAAAAGTACCTGCGTTTTGGTGGTTTACAGAAAAAAATTGATTTGTCTTTAAAGAGATTTATTAATATGAATCGAACCCAATAAGACCAGGGACATGAAGTAACAAAGTCAGTTTTGATTTCAAGTCTGAAATACGGTTACTGAATATGCAGATTTCCACAAATAATTTTGCTTGAATGGAAGTTTCATTAGTGCAAGTTCACTCTGAGATACAGTCTAGTTGGGCTACAGTTTCAAAACTCTAGGAAAATGCTGACCTGGCAAATCCAATTCAGACAATAATAATATAGCATATTGACAAACTACTGAATTAGGAACTTGGCTTTGGCTGCTGTGCATCATCTTTGGCTCAAATGGAACTGGATAAGCAAATCAATGTGGCATCTTATCTCACCATGCATGCCAGCAAAGTGAGACTCTCCTAGCACAGCTGCAATCCACAATTCCTGTGAGTCAACGTCTGACCCCACCATGTGATAACCAGGGGGCACCTGCACCATAGCTTTCAGTTCGCTGCCTACACGATCCCGCTGCAAAAACATTCAAATGGATGCATAAGCTTATAAGGGATAATTGTTTTTAAAAAGCCTCAATGAAAGTATAATTTCTATGTTAATCTTCATTCAGTGCATTACAGCTGACTTTGAGTAAAGAGTAAGGACACATTAATGTTGCAGTGTAGACTTCCCAGTCTAAACTCTAGACAACCTTGATAGGGGTATTCAAGGACTCAGAAAGCCCCAGGGAACTGAAATTGGTGATTGCTTTGTAATTGGACTCATTAATTTGGGGGTAATACAATTTGTATGCACACAGTTTGAATAATTTGTCGTTCCATACTCTACATTTACTTCACCAAAATTGATCCCCTTTCTAATGCAAGTTCGGTGGGAGGAAAACAGGCTTATCCTAATGTAAAAACCTTGGCTTAAATTTTTTTTTACTTAAACACTTAAATAAAGCAGCACCAACACACGTAAAATTTACATGTTAAAAAAAAAAACAACAACAAACCAGACCAACTGTCAATAAAACCAAGATTAGGTACTACTTTAAAAGTAATGCTTAGTGCATAAGTGAAACCTCATGTCTATCATTGGAAAATGTGGCCAAAAAACAAAAATGTTTCTCTTGAGCCAGGTGCAGATTGTGTGATTTTTAATAGCCTTTTGTGACTGTTGCTTGTCAGACTGTACGAAAATGATCTCCACTGTAAATCATCTCACATTGTAGGATCTCAGTGGTCATTAATGTCAGACTGTACGAATGTCAAAACGCAAAAAACGGACACACGCAAGAAGACTCGTACAGAGTAGGAGAAGCCACACTACAGGACTGTGCCTCAAATCTTCTGACACTGCCAAAACGTAATAATACTTTATCTCAACGGTCATTAATCGACTGTCACGGAACATGTAGAATTAGCGATCGAAGACAACAGATTTTGGCCTCGGATTATAGGAATATTTTAGGATTCTCAAAATTTGTCTCAGACGACCAAATCGTTGCCAAGATCGTACAGTGTGAACCCGGCTTAGATAGTATTCAAAATCCTAAAATGGTATTGTTATTATTATAGATATTAGAAAGATTTGATACATAAAAGTTATGGGAATCAGCAGACTTCACTAAAATTCATTAGCACACAACAATACACACCCAACAGGTCTACTAATATATACGTAGAAATAATCATAAATCATCTTGGGAATATAACACACACACACAAACACACACACACAGCAGTGCATTTCAAAAAATTTTAAAAGTTATTTTAAAAAAAGTTAAAAAAAAATAAATAAGGAAAAGTTTTTTTTTTTCCTGTAATTTAATTCAAAAAGTTGAACTTTTATATCTTCTAGATTCATTACACACTGTGAAATATTTAAAGCCTTTTTATTTTAATCTTGATGATTACGGCTTTCAGCTCATGTATCTCAAAATATTAGACTAAAGAATTTATAATACAGAAATGTCAACCTGAGAAGCGCTCTAATCAGCGAATTAACTCAAAACACCTGCAAAGGTTTCCTGAGCATTTAATTTCTCAGTCTGGTTCCATACATACAACCACAATCAATTGTCAGGTGAAAGTAAATTTTGCATTTCATTTGGAAATCAAGGTCCCAGAGTCTGGCGGAAAAGTCTAAGCTGTTGTATAATGTTTTTTTTTTTTTTGCAGATTTTGCTCAACATATGCGGATCAACATTTCCCATCGGGATCTGACTTTCTGTAGTTTGACACTTGTGTTGTTATTACAGATATTTTTATTATTTTACACTGTATTCCTGGGGAATTTTATTGTTCATTGGAGAAAAATCAATAGAACATGCAACCAGATTCTGTGGACAACTTGAGTTTTCCTTTCTTACCCGTGCATTACTGGCGGTAAGCCATGTTGGCTCTACAGCTCTGCGCGTAACTGTTCCAGCAGTAACAACCTGCGGTAAAATGGCACCATATTGCCCCTCCTCATTGTAGTCATCATGTCTGTGTAGGTCAAAGAATGGTTTTAGAGATGCAACCACAATGTAATTACTGGATGGTGCAAAATAATCCTGATATACCTGATAACAGTGCGAGGAAGTTCTCCCCTCCTTAGCCAGACAACCATCTGAGAACTACACAGACAGACAAAAGAAAATCAATAAGACGAATACATAATAGTCTCAGTCAGTAAGATCTAACCACAGGGAATTTCACAAGACTGTTACTGGCAGAGCACTCTGGAGTCTACCTGATGCGTTTGTGGGCGTTTCTCCAAAATGAGATCATTTTGTTGATCTCCAGTGCACGTGCTGCATTGGTTCCTCCTCTGCCTGCCTGAAGGGTTCCATCCTCCATTTTAGACAGAAAATCTTTAGAGAAGGGGCTGCCCACGTTATTCTCATTCCCATCCTGACACATAAGATCACTGTCAAGGTCACTTTCAACAGAGTTATGCATGCAAACAGTGTTAATTCATATAATGAAACCTGGAAAAGGGTGTCTCAAGTCACCTTATGAGGTAGCTTGAAGAACCAACATCCAGGGATGTTGACATCATTGTATGGTCCATTACCATGGTGATAGGGACACTCATTAGTTGAGTCTATACTCTGTGATATCTGATAGACATAAACAAAGGAAATGTTTACTCTGTCTATGTAATGTTTACTATGTCTAAAAAGGACTACTTAAAATTAGAATGAAACAGTAGATTTTGATGGAGACCCTCGTTTACATGATTTTAAATGGCTTGATTAGGTCAAATCTTGTCAGTCTTGTCAGTGCAGTAAATGAAAACTGACCGCAATCTTTTTGGCTCTCACTGTCCGTGGCAATATCTCATCTTCAGACACGACCTCAAGCCGACTCAACTCCTCCACCTAGAGGACAACACACACACGCGCACGCACACACACACACACACACACACACAGATATTTGAAAGTATAGAGTCCAGTTTCCTAGAGTTGCTACTCCAAGAGATTTAATTATCCATTTGACCAAAAACATGCATAGGCATACTTCAAAAAGAAATGTCAGGTAATTAATTGTATTAGTCACTTTCATTGTTACAATGAAACAATCACAGCCTTAAGAATCCACTTGAACCATTGGAACAATGTTCAATGTTACATAACATTTATGACTGTAAAAGAGGGCTCAGGGCCATGACTCCCTGGAATGCAAGCTTTGAAGCTGCAGACCTTGGCCAGTCATGAAAATAAAGAACTTGAATTCAAGTTTTCTTTCAAGTTCTCTATAAGCTCACTCATAAGCAAAAGAGAGAACCATCACTGATCATTCAGGATGTCAGGTACAGCTCATTTGAAAATCCAGAGCTTCAAACCTGACATGACCAAATCCAGTCCTAAAAGGATCAAGCCCAGCACAGGTTGGTGAATTTGCTGTTCAAAGACACTTTATTCAACCACAATACAGAGACAATAAATCACTACTGAAGTCTACTAAATCTAAAGGTGGCATGGATGCATAGTGGACAGCATTACTGGCAGTCCCAAGTTACATCCTGAAGTTACTGTCTGTAATAAATTTCACTGTGGGTTTGATCCAGGTTTTTTCTGGTTTTCTCCCACTTCCCAAAATATTCAGTTTATATTCTAGGTATACTTGATACTCTATACACCTCCCCTAGGTGTGAATGTATTTACGTGATGCCCTACAATGGACTTGCATTTCATTCAGGTTCTTACTGTTTGCCACACACTGCTGTCAGTCAGCATAAGGTCATCTGAGGGCAGACTGTCCAGACACTGTGGCTGTTCCTTCCCTTTCTGTTCACAATATTCTTTGTAGATGTTCTCAATTGCCCTAGAGATGGCAAATACAAAAACAGTAACAAATAGTAATTACATTTAAAAACCATAAAATTAAAAAGTATCTTCATTTACAAACATTAAGACTTTTTAAAATGTCATTAAAAAGAGTACTATTATAATAGAGAAATAACGTCAATATTCAATTGTCAATGAATATTATCATTCTACTACGTCTACTACTAAAACATGTAATTAATTGTGAATGTTAACCATGTAAAGGCTGCGCAGCCAACTAAAAAGTCCAATTTACATTCCAATTTACAAAACTATATCAAACAAATTTATTTTAAAGAACTTGTATAATAGATAAATATGCTCTTACTAATTCTGATGTCAAAAATACTCACAAAAGTGCTTAGTAAAAATCAGAATAAAGATTGTACCTGTAGGGACATATAGGTTCCTCAGTGTCCTCTGTGGTCTCAAAGTTGTCTCTGCGTCCTGGGACAAGGTATCCCCAGCCATGTTTCTCTGTGTAATGCAAAGGAAAACCATCCCACGTCAGGCCCATAAGCTTGGGTGTCACTCTCATCTGCAGGCTGATCAGAGTGGCTCCAGGAGACCAGTCCTCCTCCTCCGACATTCTCACACACAGCTTCCGGTACCAGCTAACAGACAGAAATGTAAAGAGAAGGGAGGAAAATGACAGGAGCAGGTTCTATGAGTGTTTGTTATGCATATACTCACCCTGGGTGTGCAGGCATGTGCTGTCTCCTCTTCGGCAGGCAACTCACTGTACCCTTTAGCCACTCCACAAGCTCTCTGCTAGGTTCCTTCATCCCTTCCTCATCCTCTGGAGGTCCTGGATCTGAAGATATTCATAACATCAGGTAAAGTTATTTTTGGAAAATGGTATGAAAAACGCATTACAAAATACTATTAGTGTTATTTATGTAAGTATGGCTTTACACAGGATCACATTAACACATATAACTTAAGAATAAATGAAGAACAATAAACAAATGTTTTGATAATTTTCACATATTGTACTTTATAGCTATTGTCTTACCCTCATCCCAGGCTTTCTCCAGGTTGCCAAATGCAGATGCCATTGCTGCTTTTTCAGCCTCCTGCTTCGCCTTGTTTTTCTTGCTCACAGTCATTTTCTTCTGTTTAAACTCCTGAACATCCCACTCTAAGTCCCAAAGCCAAGGGTCCTCTTTGTACCTTACATTACACATTATGACTGTTGATTGCACAACTGTCTGACTTATGACATTTAAGTAGACATGTACATGCATCAATTCTTGCACATAAAATTCAATCTTTTATAAACTGTACATGATTAAACACTGTTTGGAAGCATAAAGCTGGTCACTACCTGTCATCCTGCAATAACTGACAGGCATCATCTGCAAGAATCATCAGAGATTTTTTCATCTCTCTTTGAAGCTCGTCATATGTGTCCTGGGCATCCTCCAAATACCGTTCCCAGCTCTGATTAACAGGCAAGTAGCAAACACCCATCTCCAACATTCCTGCAAAGGTCACTGGATGAGGACACCTACAGTAATACATAAACAACAGATTGATTAACAGGTTAAACTTGATTAACAGGTTGATAGATATCTGGAATATCATACCTTTCCAGAAAAAGGGACAATTGTTGGATAAACACCTCATGAGTAGCCAGTACATCCATAGCACAATACTGCATCAGCTCCTATAGGCATAATTCAGTAAAACAATGCATTGAATATTTTTTTATAAGCTTCACATAGTTGTACATCCATGTTTTTCTAAGAACCTTTGATGACTGTACTTCGGAGCATGCATACACATGTATAATGCTGTCTGTATATAAAATGTTAGGCTGGTTTACCTGGAAATTTCTCCTAATGTCACTCATGCTGCCTTTCACAAAAATATTCCTGGCCTCTTTTTCCAGAGGATCACCTCCAACATAGAGAGCATGGACATCAGCTAGGTTATTTATACTGCTTATGTTGACCCAGTCCCAAGAACCAATCTAAGAAACAGCACACAAAACAGTTATAAGTTAAATTAAATGATTCATCTAAAGCCTGCACCAAGTCTTAATACCTAAGCACAAGTAGGGCTACACAATTCCATCATATATTAATTGTAATCACTTCGATGATTTTGCTAGATGTCTTGTCACATACTCTAGTAAAATATTGATTTATTGATAAATATTTAAATTGAAATGTGTTAATATTTAGCAGTTGTAAAATCTGCTCAATAAACTATTCGCCAATTTTATCCTGAATAATAGATTTATAAATGTGAAGGAATATAAACTGTCATTTTCTACCTATGATAAAGTGCAATACAAATATTATGTTAATATTATTACTTGTCTGGATAACTAAATAATTATCATAATTTATTATATCATTATTTATCATAATTATCATTTCATCAATTATTCTGCAGTATACAGTAATTATATATCATATACAGTGCCTTGCGAAAGTATTCGGCCCCCTTGAACTGTTTGACCTTTTGCCACATTTCAGGCCTCAAACATAAAGATATAAAACTGTAATTTTTTTTGTGAAGAATCAACAACAGGTGGGACACAATCATGAAGTGGAATGAAATTTATTGGATATTTCAAACATTTTCAACAAATAAAAAACTGAAAAATTGGGCGAGAAAATTATTCATCCCCCTTAAGTTAATACTTTGTAGCGCCACTTTTTGCTGCGATTACAGCTGTAAGTTGCTTGGGGTATGTCTCTATCAGATTTGCACATCGACAGACTGAAATTTTTGCCCATTCCTCCTTGCAAAAC
>JAFFST010052475.1:80635-97683 GCA_022414735.1 Noturus placidus
TCTTTATGTTTGAGGCCTGAAATGTGGCAAAAGGTCGAACAGTTCAAGGGGGCCGAATAATTTCGCAAGGCACTGTATATATATAATATAACCCAGTATATAGTAATAGTGTTGGTACAAGCAAAACTAAATCTGTATCAAATGTTTCCAAGTCCACAGACCACTGGGCCCTCAGGGCGGCGTCGAAGCTTCTTCATGTGCTGCTTGACTTCATGCAGTCCTTGTCTCTTGCCATACCTGCTGGCCATCCAGAGGGATCGCTGAAAACCTGTCAGTCCTGAGATAGCCATGTGGAGACTCATAGTATCCAGGAAACGCATCTTGGAGCCCTGATCATGAGCAACTATTAGTAAATGCATATTTATAAATCAATAAATTAACCCTACATAGATTATAGGTGTAATTCATATGTAGAGATAATCCAAGGGGATCAGTCAAGAAAAACTGATTAAGCTTATGGTAAAATGTTTGGAGGAAAACTAAGACCAGACTGTCCCATATAAGGATCTCAGTATGGTCCAAGCACTGAATGTTGATAGCTTTAACCATATACTACAGGCACATTTCTACTTAAAAGATACATACTACTGGTATAAATGGTATGCACTTGATAGTAGCACTCCAGCAACAAGGAAAGATGTAGCTTAGTACCCTTTTATTTGAGATTGTATGTATACAAAATATATGAAATTTGATATGGGCCAAGAATTATTGTTTTGCTATAGAGATGTATTTCTCAATATTCCTCTTTCTTATAAGATTTATTGAATGGTAAAATGTGGGAAAGTAGTATTTGGTTCAAACCAACAGCAAATGTGTACCTTCAAGAGGTACTGCTCTTTAATGTGCGCTCGGTCAAAGCTGACATTGTGTCCCACTATAAGTCTCTCCTGCCAGTGTCCACCAGGAGGCCTGCTTGAGTTGGCTGCAGTCTCCAAAGGAATTAGGTCTGCTAGCGTCAGCTGACTGGACCAGCTGTACCTCTCTTCAATAAGCCTTTTACTGCACCATGAGTACCTAGAGCATTCATTTAAAATCAGTTTTAGAATGCAGTTGTCTGGTGAATGTCTTAAATTACATTTCCAATCAAACGTTTTGATTTTTTTTTTACTTTTAACTTTTTTGAAGTAATTTTTTTTTCTCAGTTTTACAAAAATATGTAACAGGGGTTAAAATGCAGGTGTCCAATTTTATCCGCAAAAGGGCAATGTGCCTGCAGGTTTTCGTTTCAACCAAGTAGACGCCATATCTGATTCCAACTAGTCCTAGACAAGACTAGCAGATATGGGTCCCGATTGTTTGGAATAAAAATTTGCAGCGACACCTGACCTTTTGCAGATAAGGGTAAGACCCCTGAGTCTATATCTCACCAAGCATTTGGAGAAACGGCCACTGCCAGTGTGGGACAGTGGCCCTCAGCCATGCAGACTTCCACATCAAACACCAGAGCATTTTCCTCTGGAAAATCCACCTTTATATGTTCTCCGTTCTGCGAGTACTTCACCCAGCCTACTTCCCAAGCCCACTGCAGGGGCATGTCAGGCAGCTGTGCTTGCCGGAGCTGCCCAGCTGCCTCCAAATAAGGCAGGCTTTGCTTTTGTGCAAGTTTACAAAAATGCTCATCGATGTTTTTGCCATACATATTTGGTAACTTTAGTTCCACATCACTCAACAGTGATGCCTCCTTTCCCCAGAGTTTATGCTTCTCCAAATGTCGGATGCTTCGCTCTATGTCCTCACTTGTGTACTCTACAGTTGAGGAGCGAAAAATCTGTTCGTGCAGGTTCCTGGAGAGCATCTGGATGTTGAGGGGATTCACACGGGTCTGAGTGGAGCGCTCCTGCATTTTGGGTTTAGCTTTAGCTGAGCACTTTCGCCTCTGCAGAACAGCTGAAGGACATCGCCACCTCCTCTGAGGAGACACCAGACGGAGCATCTTGCCTCAGTATGACTTAGGATGAATCCCATCCTGAAGAAGTCAAATAAACAGAACCAAATATACAAACATACACGTTTAAACATCAGAACGACTTATTAATCCTAGAACCTATCAAGCTTGTCACTTTACTTTCAAAGCAGCAGCACAGAGGAAACAGTTACTAAACAATACCAGAGTGGCAATCCACTGGATCATACTAACCAGAAACATCAACATAACAGAACATGTGATGTGCTCACACTGCAAACTTCAGCATGTAGTTTACATTTCTAACTACAATTTACAGATGTCCCCATACGCCTAAATTACTCAGTTAATGATAATGTATTAACTGTAATATTGATGTGTCTCTCACCACAACGTTAGTAACCCTAGCGTGTTCAGATCACCGTTTAACTTCAACTCGAGGCTCATGAAGATCACATAACACCGAGCAAGAATCCATTTTGCATGACGCTAAATCCACCTCATTTTCTACACAGCGACACTGGGTGGTTAAGAGTGGTAGCTAACCTGGTACATTTATGGTAAATAATAACATTAATAATAATGATTGCAAAATCTAAAAAACTTAAGTAATACATATATAAGTGTTTATTGTGTTTAACCATAAGATTAGCATAGTGCTTGGTATGACTTGATATGACTAATAAGGTAGCTTTCGAGAATCTTTTGCAGGCCTCGTGGCCTAATGGATAAGGCGTCTGACTTCGGATCAGAAGATTGCAGGTTCGAGTCCTGCCGGGGTCGCTTGTTTTCCTCTATACCACTTTAAAATTGTGTTCTCCCATAAACACTTACTTTTAAGAAAACGAATCATGAAAATGCCCAATTTCGGACCCTTTTAATTTCTTTGTATTTCTCGGTTATTGTTCACATTCATTTGTTTGCAGTTTTTGGAGTTTGTTCTGAATACGCCAAAAAAGTTAATGTAAATATTTATTACGTAAAGGTGATTTTCCATGGTTTCGTTTACACAGTGTGCAGTACTGAGATGTGACCGACAGGGGTCAGGGTCGCCCTACACACGAGCACAGCACACAGACTGCAGCTCCTCATGAGAAAGAAAAGAAAGGCTGCTGTAGAGATTTAAATCGTGTATCCATTACCAAAGGCTCCATGTACAAACATGTTTATCATAAATCATAGTTTATAAAAAGCCACAGTACATCTTTCTGAAATAATTAGATTTAGCACTATTTTTTCTTTCTGATAAAGCAAACACCTTACAAATCCTGCCAGGATTTACTCACTTCTGATCCACACCTAAATAAAGTGTCTGTTTTTTTTTTTTGTTTTATTTTGTGTTTTCAGCATATATTCTGTCAGGCATAATACACAAGAGTATAGTTATGAAACCATATGAATTATGACTCAAATTCCTCTGGTCCTAAGTAGTCTTTTGATAACAGAATTAAACTAAACCTTAAAATTAAAATAAAAGTGCCAGTAAAAGTGCCAGCTTTAGACTGAACAATATATAAAATTTTTGTTTTCATAAAGAACCTTTAAACGTTTCATTAAAAGGCTTTAACAATTTATATTGGAGAATCAATGAAATGAATCATAAAAACATAAAAACCCTTTAAACACATATGATGAAAGTTTTTTTTTTCTGTTCATTCAGTTCATGAAACACCAATCAAAACTTCTTAATGAAACCAAAAATTGCTTCTTCTGTCCTCTTGAAGGCCTTGCTATGATGTCCATCCCACTGAAGACTAAGGAGTTTCCTTTATGTATTAATGTATTCAGACAAACAGACAGACTTTCAGACAGGTTTGGAGGAAAACTAAGACCCGACTGTCCATTATGAGGATCTCAGTATGGTCCAAGCACTGAATGTTGATAGCTTTAAGCATATACTACAGGCACATTTCTACTTAAAAGATACATACTACTGGTATCAATGGTATGCGCTTGATGGAACTAGGAAAGATGCAGCTTAGTACTCTTTTATCTGAGATTGTATGTATACAAAATATATGAAATTTGATATGGGTCAAGAATTATTGTTTTGCTATAGAGATGTATTTCTCAATATTCCTATTTCTTGTAAGATTTATTGAATGGATACACTGTTACTAAATTTCCTCCTCAGTTTTTATATTTAAGCAACAGAGGCCAGATACACAGAGTAAACCACAGCATTCCCAGTAAATGGGCTCTTGTCTTAAATCAGACCACGTATTTTCTCTATGGCCGTGTGTGTCTATTGGAGACGCTTTAAACAAACTACTGGCAGTGTGTGCAATAGCAAACCCTGCAGCCGAGGACACGTTCATTTGTTAAATCACCATGCTTAGGAGCTTAGGCACGTCTTAGGGCGCGTGAAAAGGCCGGCCAGGGCCTGAGACACGCTATTCATGTCCTCAGAGGGAAAGGTCAAGAGGTCAGAGCAGTTCACAAGCCCCGACACCAATCTTATGCTAACTTATCAAACACACTACATCCTCAGCAGCACAGAAGCAATCTGGCTCGCAGAAACAAGTAGGTATTGTTCACTCTCTGCAAATCAGAGACCTCTGGTGAAATAACATTTGGTTTAACACACTAAAGCAAGTAGGATTTACACTCAATAGGGTCTAAAGGAACTGTTGACATTTCCTTTGAAATTTACACCTTTTTTTGTTTGTTTGTTTTTTAAAACACATTTTCATGTATTTTTATTTTCACATGTTGATTTTTCATATGGGGGGCGCACGGTGGCTTAGTGCTTAGCACGTCGGCCTCACACCTCCAGGATCCGGGGCTCGAGTCCCGCCAGGGCCATGTGTGTTTGCATGTTCCAACGTGTGTCTGGGGTTTCCTCCGGGTACTCCGGTTTCCTCCTCCAGTCCAAAGACATGCATGTTAGGCTGATTGGCGTGTCTAAAGTGTCCGTAGTGTATGAGTGTGTATGTGAATGTGCCCTGCGATGGACTGGCACCCTGTCCAGGGTGCACCCCACCTTGTGCTCGATGTTTCCTGGGATAGGCTCCAGGTTCCCCGTGACCCTGAAATGGAGTAAGCGGTTGAAGATGGATGGATGGATGGATTTTTCATATGTAGGGCTGTGGTTTGGGGATGCGATTTTCTGACTGTAGTCTATAATTCACATGGTGTCACATGTGTTTACATGAATTCATTGTAGCTGTAACATTCTGAAATACACTTTCACATGTTTATACACTACTAACATAATCATATGGGGGGAAGCTTATAATCACATGAGCTAGTCTACCACAAAAAACACATAGAAAAGAAAGGACAATGGATATGAATATATTTTTAGAAGATTAAAACTAAAATCGAAATGTAGTCTTAGTCTAAATTATAAAGTCATACCACCCACATATCACCCACCGAGCAGTGCCCTAATAGTATGAAATACTATATGACACATATGATAAAAGGAAAGTAGCACAAGCAAGATAGTTTAATTGTAATAGTACTGTTCGTAGCCTAAAAGACAAAGACTTTACTGCTTACATCTACAATGTTCTTATTTTGTTTCATTTATAATATATATTTATAATATAGCCTACTTCGAATTCGGTGTGCTGATGTAATAAGTCAATTTCCCTCTGCGATGAATGAAGTGATCTATCTATGAGCGCCAAGAGGTCTTTTAGTTTCCGCTGTTTTTTTTTTTTGTTGTTTTTGAAGGTGTGGGGGGGGGGGTTTGCTTGTTGTATTTTATTTATTTATTTATATTTTTCAAAAGTCTGTGCTGTTTTTTTTTTTTTTTGTTTGTTCGTTTTTTTTGCTGTGCAGGCTATAGGTTAGGTCTGTAGAGGTAATTAAATTGTAGTCGGAGACCACATGTTTATTTAGTGACCTTGTAAGAGAAGCAACCTTATTGGCAGCTCAATGGTCACGAGGGAATTAAAAGGAAATCACCTCTTAATTAGTGGTCCTTAACCTCTGACTTTAACCTTTGACCGGCAGAGCCCTTTGACCTGGTTTATTGTCCTCTAGGGGACTGACCGGGGGCACTGCCAACAAGCAGGTCCTGTCCAAAATAACACGAGCATAACTACAGCTTCATTGAGCCCGGGTCATTGTCAAACATGATCAATGCACTGTCCGTTCTGAGGATCAGACCCCGAGGGAGTCAAGGTCAATACTGGACACTCAATTAATCTGCCAAGTCTAACAAACCTAGCTCGATGTGTTTCAACATATTCTCTATTTTGAAAGTAGACACGTTCAAATTTTGACAAACGTAATGGGGAAAAAATTATATATATATATATATATATATATATATATATATATAGAGAGAGAGAGAGAGAGAGAGAGAGAGATCTGTAGAGGTAATCAGTTCCTAAATTATTTCACTCAGCAGTCTATATTATATATTTCGTTATTATTATTAGTATGCGTTTTGCAAAAAAAAAAAAAAAATTCATAATTTTCAGTCCAAACATGGAATATTTTGAGAAAATCGTTCATAATCTACACTATAATACAAGGCTGTTCGCTGTCCAAGGTGCTGATTTATGTTCGCTAAATAGTTTTGTATAAACTGTAGCCAGCACTGGGTTCGGTCAGATTAATTAATCTGCACTGAGGTGCCAAGTGAAACATTTTCACACATCTGTCCTAAACAGTGTCTGGATTTCCTGATGGCTGTTTATATCATACAGAATTCATAGACAGTGGTTTCTGAAATAGCTTTTATTCATATCTTATCTGTAAAACATAGTGAACATACAAATTATGTATAATGCTTTTGTTTTCTAAAAAAAAGAAATTACATCATAGGATATAATCTCTAAATGAAACAGTAAGACAAGAGTTCCTACACAAATACAGATTGTGGCTCTGTGAGTGTTAATATATTGTTGACTTTGCAGTTGATTTTCTTAATACATTTTTTTTCTTGGCAAGAAAAACTTTCAAGGCCATTTTGCATCATGTTTTCCAGTGTCCTCTGCTGCAGTTACCACATCAAGATTGTGCAGTTTAATACACAGCCATCTCTGAAAAAAAGACAATAAACAAAAAGACATAGTGTTATTGTAAAAGTTTAACATGACTAGAATATCTAAAATATGTGAGTGTGATTTTAGAAAACAAGGATAATTAAATGTATTGTATTATTACATTAAAATGTAATGTATTATTATTATTACATGTCACACTCACTGCATAAATCCAACTGTAATATAATTACATAAACACGATAGTAAAGTAATGGTGATAGTGGCTTAATGTGTCCATGTATTTCTCACATGCCTAACCAATCTTTCTTTTCTGTATTACAATAAGTCTTTGTAAATACTGTGTCAACTCTGTCACAGTTTTAAAATGATACACAGATGATCCAGTTACTTTTATCACTGTAGGGGAGCAGATCAGACTCTTTCTGTTAATTTCACCCCATCTCCCATGCAAACACAGCCTTTCTCTTTCCTGTCTGCCCAGCACAGTTTGTCCTTTTTTTCTTTTGGTTGGTCTCTGATATCTTTTTTTTCTCTCCAGTCTTTGGACTCCATGCAGCTTATGCAAATCCCTTTTCTTTTATTTCTCTGTCCCCTCCCAGCAGCATGCAGTACTAGAATGGATGGTGAAAGCATGCATGCAGCCTTTCATGGACACAACACAAACACACACACACACACACACACACACACACACACACACACACACACACACACTTTAAGCATATAGTCTGTGCAGAAGACATAGCAGTCAACTGGTGTTGCCTGGCTAAGTCTCAAATCTCACTTTTATAGCTACACAATTGTGCATTTAATGTGCTTAAGATGTAAAGCTTAAAAAGTCAGAGTAATTAACTACATACACAAACATACACACACACACACACAGAGAGAGAGAGAGAGAGAGAGAAGGAGATGAAGAGCATGAGAGAGAGAGAGAGAGAGAGAGAGAGAGAGAAGCAGAGGCTACTTCTCTATCTGAGGTTGCTGAAAAACAGAGATGCTCTAGGGTGACCCTAAAGCACAGTTTTCACTAGGGATGAATACTGCAGAAACAGGGGTTCAAATGTGGCTGTAGACTATGGCTAGACTGGAGCTGTGGGAGGGGGGTGTCTCTGAGGGGGTACTGTGGGTTAGGGGGTGTCTGATGAACCCAAGGCTCTGACATTCCCAGGCTCTGGGGCTGTGCCCAGCTGCGGAGGAGTGGAGGGGGGCACACATCTTGAGATGGCCCTGACAGCACTGCCTTTTCACAGCCACATTATTGAGGCAGCCAGCCTCCCTCCCATAGCAACCTCCACACAGGTCAGAGGGTGAACAGCTCTCCCTCGGAGAGGGACGACAGAGCAAGATGGAGGGAGAAAGGGGTAAACGACTACAGACAGGCTACAGACAGGATGCCTCTACAGCAATGAACTTGAACTTGATGAATTTTCACATGCATATCAAAAGCAGATATGCAGCACTACAGATATCTACAAGAGACTTTTACTTTCTGATCATATTTTCTGAGATAGCTATTAGGGTTGAATATTATATAGTGTATATAACATTTTATTTTCTATGATAATATTTTAATTAACAATTATTTTGTAATGATTAGTTACTGTTAGCTTTTAAATCCTATTTAGGTTTAACAATTACATTCGATTCTACATAATATGTCTCCTTACAACACCAAACATATGCAATTTGACAAAACTAGTTCAATTTGCATTTCGAGAGCAATTCTAACAGCACTGTACATCAAATGATTGTATTTCTATGTCATATTTATACATCACTGACTGCAAATGTCCAATCAATCTTGGTCAGAATAAATTTTATAAGATGGAGACCAGTAACACTTCAACTCCACCGTCCCATACAGTCCTGTGTTATCCAGTTCCACAGTATTATATACTCTGGCTAACAAAGATCCTCATTCCGGTTTTACTCTTAGAGGATAACCTCTGCCTATGTGCCTTTCATTCAGACAACTTCTAATCTGTAAAGCCTAGACTAGATGAACGCCTCTATCTTCCTTGGAGATACTTAAGACATTCTTTATGAGAGATTAGTCTCAGCAAAAGATTAAGCTTGACCTACATTGGATGTCATCCAAGGCTCTGAATGGCATATGAGGGTGGTTTAATGCTCCTGCAAAACCTTGACATCCTCCTTGTTGTCGGTTCACACTTAAACATGCTGAAGTGACCTGATTTTATGTGAAACTAAGCAAAAAAATAAATAAAAACAACAACAAAAAATTATGTGTGTGTGTGTGTGTGTGTGTGTGTATAATATGTGTTTGGTATGTCTTTGTCAAAGTACAACTGATGTGAACACCCTACACCAAAGTCGTTCATAATGATTTGAGCGATCCCCTATTGTTATTCTTCAGCTTTTTTTCTTTTCCTTTAGAGGATTTACAGTACCTCATTAATGAGAGTTATAAGCTTTGGCCCTGTGACACACAAAGTCTTGCTGTTTGATCCCACAGGCACTTGACCTAAATGTGAGCTAAATGTGTGCACTTGATTTAAGTGAACTGGATGTTAATATGTATAAGACCATATGCAACCCTGTTCTGAAACATATAACAAATGAGCAATATATTCATAAATATTATTTACCGCCAAATCAAATAAAAACTGAAATGAAGGACCCCCTTTTTCAGCAAGTAAATGATTAAATATTGTTAAAAAATCAATTAAAGGCATGTACATTTGGTAGGCTGCTCCAACACGACAGGGCTCAATTTTTCAGCGGGAAGGAGAACTAAACATGGCGCCTCATCTCGCCATCAACGTCACATGCCTCCCCCTCCCCTTCATCCTCCAAAACACACCAACCAACTCATCTTTTTGATTCACAATTTCTATGTCACCTTTTTCTGCTATGTTTTTATTCTAGACTGTTACTACAGCAAATTATCACCACCCAGTCCATCTTATGTGCACAGTGACATTAGTTATAACATCTTATCTCTGGCTGTTTGCTTTTTTATTTGCAGAAAAAGCCACAAAAATATATAATAACTGCTGATAATCATCCGCATGTACAATAAAAATCCACAAACATATACTTACACTGAATTCTTAACCAGAGCTTAATAAATATCAGAGGTCATTTTAAAGTTATTTAAACAGATATTAATTACCATTTATATTACTGCAGAATGCAGAATTAATTTCCTTAAATGGAATACTCTAAAATATAATCCTAATATACAGTATTGTAAACTGATGCAACATGGATAAATATTGTAGTATGTGAACATGTTAAAATAATTAAGCTCTGCTTACATTATTCCAAAACACATTGTGAAATATAAATGCAATACGGTGCAACAGTCCAGTAAAAAATTACTACTGTAATTGTCCAGTAAATGTAAATGTCATGTATACACTTCTTACTACAACAGTAATGTACATTTCAGATATTGGACAAAAGGCCACAGGCCTGTTTCACGTATGCTACCAGAACCAAGACCATCTCCATCTGTACCAGACAGGCATTAGCAATGAGTAGACCAATTAACATGATCAGGGGGCTTACAGCCTGCTTCTGTTTATTTGCCCGTATACACACACACTCGCAGTCACACACAAAAGCTCTCCAATCTGCATACCAGTCTAATGTCTTTGGCATCTGGTCCTGTCTAGTCGGCTCTGGGCTTTCCCACCCTGCCCCCTTTAAGCGATGGTGAAGAAGTACCAGTCCTGACAATGGTGGGAACGGTGCTTTAGGAGGGAGGGGGCCTCCAATGAGCGGGGAAAGATGCGAGTGGGGCAGAATAATAATGGCAGACACCACGTTCTGTTCATTAAGGCATGGTGCTGCAGCTGCCGACCCCATGGCAGCCCATGGACCCATCTCACTCTCATGTCCATTCAAGATGGAGACTGGAGTGCCAGGGGCATGGGGTGCCATTTTAGCCATTTCAACTGTGGCCAGGGGGCAAAAAGAAGAGGTACTAAATATATCACAGCATTGCTCACTGTCACTGTAAAGCAATTATTAAAAAGGTGCCCCAAAATTAAGATATTTTTCAATCTAAAGCTGTTTGATGTGCAGATTACCTAAACAATATGAATTTAGCAAGTTTAGATTTTTATTACTCTGGTTAAAACAAAGGAATGAATCGCAAATTGTACTTGTGCATTTTATAATTCAAAAAGAGCAAAGGAAAAGAGCATTTTGCAGAGCTATTCTCGTTCATTCATTCATTCGTTCTTTAGTTCACTAATTCAACTAGATTTGGAATGGAGGAGGGAGTGAGGAACAGTGAAACCAGGAGAATGGTGCAGAGAGCAGAGTCTACGGGAAGTGCCTCTGGGATGCTGCCGCTCCCATTGACACACTGAGGCTTTGGCCTTTTCTTTCCTTTCAGTGCAACTATGTCAAGAGGATCTTTGCTCAGCCCCACTCATTAGCAGTGCTAGTTGCTTTATTGTCTCCTCTCTATTTTCGTCTCATTATCTATCCCTGACTGCAAACAAACTATTTACTTTAAGAAAAAGAAGTGAATTGTTAAATTGTGTACTACACATGCAACTTTCCCACTGCTCTATCCCCAACAAAGAATACTAAACATGTGTATCCACTCCTCTTGGATGATGTTACAGTTCCAGATATCATCATCAAGTGTATCAAACTTAAAAGCTGCAAATGTCAAATGTTAAATACCTATTACCGAGGACCAGGATAGTAATTATATATGTACAATGCATGCTCTTCAGTTGTATTTCAATGTTATGTTTGTGTTTTACCTACGAAAAACATTGCACTGGTTCATTTGATAATGTAGTTCACATCATTTCGCTCAGTATAATTCGAATCAAGGCACCCTATTGAAAGGCTGACAGCTACATTCACATTTACATTTATTCATTTAGCAGATGCTTTTATCCAAAGCGACTTAAAAATGAGAACGATACAAGCTACTCACATTGTTTCTTATTTGAATCACCAGGTAGTAGAATATAAAATGCCATTTTAAGTTAAGCAACAATGTAATGGTGGCTGTGTAGTAACAACAAAAAATCCAGACCCCAGTTTGATGTTCGTTCACATGGCGATCCTAACAAAAGAAGATGGCAGCCTCTACTGCAATCTGTGCCAGCTCATTTGTTTTCTTTACCTCCCCTCCTCCACTCTGTTAATTAGTATAGTAAAATCAGATAGGAAAAGAGCTAAGCCTGACTGGTTTAGCTCTCAAATGCATCCATGCACATGCGCACGCACACACACGTGCAGGAATAGAAAAGGCTATGATGCAACTCACCTCGTGTGCCAGTCCAGCCATCTTAGCTGTTTCAGTGAGATCTCCCGCAAGATGGCCTCCCTGCCTTCCTCATTCGTCGTGCCAAGGCTCAAGGGGGATGATGGGGTTTCATCGCCGGTGGCACAGGCAAAGTGCTCCATATCCCCCAGATGGCACCAGGGATCTCTTGACATGAGGAGAGACATGGCAGTCAGGGACAAAGGCGTTCACTTCCCAGCATCTATGTATCAGTCACTTCTTCTGTATAGCATGCTGCATAAGTTCATGACACATTACTTCATTATGGCATGTTGCAGATTGGAACAGGGCTCTGAAGAGGAAAGTGAAAAAAAAGAAAATAAAAATTAAGCATTACAAAATATTCACTGTTATTGTCTCCAAGCTGATACCATGGCAACCACAAACGGGTTTGCTGCATGGACACTATAAAGCAAGTTCTACCCATTCTGTAAACATATTCCCACCCAGTAAAGGAGAGACTAGAACATACCTCCATTTTACTATTGCAGGCACACAATTTTCTTCAAATAAACAAACAAATAAATAAATAAACATTTTAAACATGAAGACACCAACCATGCACCATAACTATGCAAAAGTGTATTCACTGTTATATAAAAGCAATTATAAAATACATTTTATTGCAGATAGTTGATTAATAGATTAATAGAATTTTGGATTAACATAGTGGAGTGCCACAATTATGTCTATATTGCTAAAGACATCCACAGATAGAGTTAAATGTCTAAGACTTCCCACATGTTAATTCATATTAATACTTGCAAAGGTTAAGGATAGGAGTGGGGATAGTACTTGCATATTTTCTTTCATTCATACCAAATATTAAAAACCCTCTACATCAAATTCTTACCAATTATGTATGAGAATCAGGGTTGAGACATAATCATGCTGATGTTTTTTTGTTTGTTTGTTTTTGTTTTTTTTTCGATTCACAGAGTCAACCACAGAATCAAAGTTTATGCTGCAAATGCAAATAAAGGTCCAAAATAGTCCCAAATCACCTAGTCTATTTAAAGTTCCCTGGCAACAAGGATCTAGCCTCCATGTGTGATTTAATATATGGAGATTAAACAGTGTATAATTCCTTCTCACATCAAATGCTTAAACTTAAAAAATATGTTTACCTGTGTTGCAAAGCAGTTTTTTTCTCATGTTAACATTTAAAAAAATCAGCTCATCAAGGAATGCTTAGAAAAGTGTGTACGTATTTAGAAAAGTTTAGAACATTTTAATGTTTGTTTATTTATTTATTTATTTATTTCTGCATAGTTTGCATCCTAATAAATTTTTCTGAAGGCCTACCTGTTAGACCGGTCCATTAAATCGGACGGTTTGGCAGATTGAATGCGAGTTTGAGATTAATTTCTACTTTCGGTTATCTAGCTTTATGACATGTTTTTATACTCATACAGCTAGATAACCAAAGACAGAAACCAACCCCTCTGCGTGCTTACTGCTGCTTCTGCTCGAGTGAGAGGAAATACTGAAGATGACGAGTCGTGGTTACACATCTGAAAGGAAAACAGAATAAATTAGTTAGCTAGTTAGAAACATGCTGAAGCAAATGCGAACCATAAGAACAGTTTATCTACATGTTAGTCTGCCCCAGTTCTAAAAATATCCTATAGCCTATAATCTGTGAAAAATTCATTCAGAACACTTAATCAACCAATTAGCTGTCAAGGTGTGGATGCTTGTACAGTACTGTAAAATTCGTCTCGTTTTTACAATTCCAATGATTATCCAATTCCAATCATTTATAAATTTGTAATACATAAAAATAAAATAAAATAAAATTCTTAGGGCTGTAAGAAATTTTAGACATTATGATAGCCTAGGGTTTACTTTCACATAACGACTTTATCAAACATAAAACCAGAAACTTCACAGTGTAGATATAATCATGCATTAAATAATAATAATAATAATAATAATAATAATAATAATAATAATAATAATAATAATAATAATAATAATAATAAACATTCTGTTTTAAACAATTTATTGTTGGGCTTTAAAACTATATTCAGAAACGTTATCCTTACAATACATCATAAATATTAATATTATGAAATCATCATCGATCTAAAAGTTTAAATAAATACTATCTTAACAAGACCACGGACATTTAACTGACTGTATGACTTGTCTGTAGGCTGCACATGGTGTGTGTAAGGTGAGTGTGCACATGGTGTGTGTAAGGTGAGTGTGCACATGGTGTGTGTAAGGTGAGTGTGCACATGGGGTCTGTAAGTTGAGTGTGCACATGGGGTGTGTAAGGTGAGTGTGCACATGGGGTGTGTAAGGTGAGTGTGCACATGGTGTGTGTAAGGTGAGTGTGCACATGGTGTGTGTAAGGCCAGTGTGCAGATGGTGTGAGTAAGGTCAGTGTGCACATGGTGTGTGTAAGGTGAGTGTGCACATGGTGTGTGTAAGGCCAGTGTGCAGATGGTGTGGGTAAGGTCAGTGTTCACATGGGGTGTGTAAGGTTAGTGTGCACATGGTGTGTGTAAGGTCAGTGTGCACATGGGGTGTGTAAGGTGAGTGTGCACATGGGGTGTGTAAGGTGAGTGTGCACATGGGGTGTGTAAGGTCAGTGTGCACATGCATGTTGGCCTCAGTCTTTTCACTAAACGGTAAACTCACACACACCGCGTGTTACGTTTCACTTGCCCCATCATTAAATTATTTCTCCCCGTAATCACTCACCAAAGCTTCTAGAAATTGACCAACATTTATTCAGCTATTTAAGCCAGTCATTCTAATTACACTCACATATAGGCCAATATCTGCATATAGATTACGATCAGTTATTAGTTGACACTGAATCGAGAGGTAGATTAAACCATATTTGTGTTGGCTGACTGTAGGCTGTTATATAAAGGTGTAAGGCCTATAAGGAGCCTATTACAGATTGCAGTCAAACCTGCAGATGACAGTGTATCTCTGACACAATATTTTTAAGTAATTTTTTGTCAATAATTGTAACAATAATTTCTTGTAAAACATATCAACAGTAAAAAGTTTATGAGCAGTATTTACAAGCTAACACATCTACGGTATGAAAATAACCTAGGACTGTAGAGATCAAATAGTATTTCTACAAATAGGCTAACAAATGCTTAATGAGGGAAAGTGAATGAGTGGAAGTTGCTGAGGACAAAAGACAGCCACAAGACACTACAGTCTTGGCTGTAGTGTCCACCCTGGTGCTGTTCATTGCTAAAGAGGTCGGCCGTGTAGTTGAAAAATATCATAAATATCTGTACTTCTTATCAAACCAACCACGAATGAATCATATCATCAACTATAAGCTGGCATTCCAAAAGGAAAAATCACAGCCAGTACACGTCCATGTCCTATCTCACACATACTTCATTTACATAATATAATATTTAAATATGTTGTCTATGATGAAGCTGTGGAGATTTTTGCATGTGATAGCATCTAATTCAATAAATGTTTGCTGTTAAAATGACTAATTTGCTGGATAAATAGCAGTTTGCCTGATTATTGTTTTTCTTTAGTAGAAAATAATACCTCTCGGCTCCATTCGCTTAAAATCGGCTGAGTTGTAACGCAGCCTCTTCAGCATCCTCATCAAACCAGTGGATGTGATGTTGCAACCAGTCGGTATCTCCACACGTCTCTCTCTCTCTTTCTATATATGTGTGTGTGTGTGTGTGTGTGTGTGTGTGTGTGCTAATCCTGTAGCCTATAAGCACATAAATCCTGAGCTACACGACAAAGTTTTCGTTATATATTGACTTGTTCAGCTCTATAGACTATCTACAGCCGGTCCTGTCTTCATGAAGAAATCGATTTTATTGATCATCCTCCGATGATGCTGATGTCCGACCTTCCGCGGCTCTTCTGCACCTCGAGAACCACAGACCACCGCTTTTCTTCCACTGGTCTCTAGCGTCGACAGTGACGTCTCCCCGGCTCTGTAAACGCTGTCGTTCAGATTGACCAATCACAGAGCGAGAAAACGGCGGAGGAACGGCGCGCGCGTTCTGGGGCTAGAGTGGGTGGGGTTAGAGAGCCCAATGAGGCTGAGTCGCTGAGGATGAGTGAACTGAGCCTGCTACCTGTTACATTTAGGCTCCTATAAAACAATTAACTATTTTCACAATTTAATTTCAAAGCATTTTAATACTATAATATAATACATTTTGCGAGGAAAAGTTGTGATCTCAATTCAGGTTCAAGTTTCACCTAAAAAATTATTTCAACCATGTCACATATGTAAATGTACAACTGTGCTTGTCCACATGTTCAGATAAGCATATAACTCCATTTAGATCTAATTTATTTACAATTTTACATCTACACATGAATTTACACGTTATTTACAGTTGGTTGAATAACTAAGATGAAAGTTATATGAAGGCCGTGTATAATAACGTGTAGCAAGTCAGAAATCTACAATAACTAAAACAAATAACCAAAAGAGCTCTACTGATTTCGGATGCACAGACAAACTGAACTCGTCTGCTATAAAATACTCTTTTTATATCCAGTCTCAAAATCTGCACACTGCAAATACATTTTTTTCTATTTCTGTAAAATACAATACGACATCAGACATTTTAAAAAAGAAAAAAAAAACCCTAATTGAAACAATGTATATTTTTGTTATAGTTTGTGAAAATTCTACAGATACAGATATTTTTTTTTGCTTCTACCAATTACCATTTAGGAATTTCTATATGTCTATATTGCATGGGATATATTTTAATTTTTGCACATTCTTCAATGTGTTTAAGGAACACAACAAAGTCGCTCTCACACAGATAAGCTGAAAATATAACACGAAATGTATGCGTTGTTACAAAACTGTGAGCGATAACATTTACACACACACACACACACACACACACACACACAC
>JAFFST010052475.1:98213-116659 GCA_022414735.1 Noturus placidus
TATATATATATATATTTAAATTGGCATATTTCATATCAATGATAACATGCAGCTACATTTTGGTTTAATCGTTCTTTAAATTTGCTGCAATTTGTTCCCGATCGTTTCTTGCTATGCTGTGGTGATCCAGTGGTGTGGGTTTTTTTTTTCCGTATTATTTTTTTCGGTGTATAGTATAAAACTCGGTTACAGTTGATACTGATTGTGCAAAGCCGTATTTGATCTATATGCACGGCCGAGTTTAATAAAAGCATTGCAGCGAGCATCGCTTTGATCTGTTCCTGTTAATATTATCTAACTTTGCGGTGCTTTGGAGAAACTCATTCATGGCTAGCTAAACGAAAACTCCAGTGATTGGGAGCCTCAAATCTGAGCACCTTCACTGATCAGGTGCTCATCATAACTAAGTATGTAAAGCAAACGAATTTTGCAAACTGTTTACCGAATCTAGAAGCTGACATTAAGGAAGAAAACCCAACACACTGTGAAAAAATTCCTATAAATATAAGAAACAATCCGTCTACTACAATATGTCTATAAGCCATTAACAAACCTTCCAAATGTGATTATTCTATATTGTATATATAGGAAAGATCCCAGATAAGGAATCTTAATATTAATTTATATAACCAAAGGCTACTCACCTCATGACCTCCAGTCTTCATATGAACTGTTACTTCATAGTTGAGATTATTGTAAACATTTCCTTTGTTAATATAATAGTTCAAATAAAGTAGATGGAACAGTCAATATAAGTATGTGATTGCTTATATTCAATAAAATGACTAAATAGTCTAGTTTTTCGTCACACATGATTTTATGAGCATTTGTGTGAGGATTTAAGGGGACCAAATGTTGATTTTGCTTTAGCTGATAAATATAATTACCATTATTTGGTTAATTAATTAATGGTTCAGTTCTGAAAGTGAGAACAAACTAGAGGGAAATAATAATAATACATTTTTAAAATAATTATTTTATTTCATTGAAAATTTTTAACCAAGTGTCAGTTTTGACTGCAGCATTTAAATATACTGTCATGTATTGTAGGTGGTTTGGAGTGCATAGGAATGCATGTCTGAATTCCACTGAACTGTGACTGTTATTATAATGCAACATGGATTCAGCACTGTGTGACAAAGTGACTGTGGGTGTTGACCTTTGCCCCTGTGGGTAGCTGTTGTGACTGGAGTTCAAGGTCCTCTTAGCTCCTGAAGGGAGTGATGGAGGGGAGGAGCGGTGTGCAGTCTACCACAACTAGTCCAGACAGACCCCCCAAAATATCTGGATTGGAAAGGGTAAGGGGACATGGGTTACCGATGGATCCCCCTTTCCCAGTGTCTGACTGAGTGTATGGGTCTGCTATAGGACCAGCAATGGGGTGTGTTAGGTCTAGACAGAGTGTGTGTGATCAGCGTAAACAAACACATGACGAAGGACACACACATGCACTCACTCCCTATGGAATAAGGTGAAGATCTTAAAGGATCCCAGTGCAGACGATTCCAGTACTCCATATTCAATGTGCAGTGTACAGCTATTACATATCAATATTGTAGCCTGGAGAAACTGGAGAACCTGGAGGAAATCCACATAGACACCAAGAGAAAATGTGAAATGCCATACAGACAGTAATCCAAGCTGAGAATAAAATAGCAGACCTTGGAGCTTTGAAGCAGCAACACCACCTGCTGTATCATTATATCATCGGTAGTAAGTGATGTCTGGAGTAAATTTAAATATTTAATTAGGCTACACTATGTCACATTAATTGGGTTATTGGCTACATTCGATAGCTAACTATCTGGTTCATATGGGTTTTACCTATACTATATTGTCTTTTACACTCTGTCTTGAATTTTACACACTTTTCAATTCAACAGTCAATTTATCTAGATTAATGACAAAATACAAAAGTGGAGGCAAGCTCTGCCATATGCCACTCTCAATACAGGTTTTGGTTTTAATAAAATCTGCAAATATGCTGGGTTTTATAGCCTAGTATTTTAGATCACTGGTTGATTTCTAATGGGATTTGTAGGTTTACACATGATCTGATTGCTGTTTGAATAGACTGGCTTTTCTGAATGAATGTTCTGTCATGTTGTGAAATGTGAGTTAACTACAACAGCTGTCAGTATATGAGTGCACATTTAAGAATCTGTCTGAGATAGAATACTGTGTTATGTGGAATATATATTTTCAGTAATATATGTCTGTTTTCATGCAGGCAGCAAACCTAACAGCATGTGATATATGTTACCTATGCAGTTCATCATGTGTTTGGAGCAAAAATTTGAAAGCAGAACTAAAATTTTGACCAACTTCACAAAATACACAATGGGGCACGTTAAGGTTTAGACATTCTCTTTTGGTCTCATTTGGACACAAGACAGGATTATAATAGCTCAATTGACCCAAGATAAAGATGAGATGCTCCATTATATGCATTGCTCCTAGGTTGGACTTCTTTTTCATTGAGATTTTTTGCCTTTTGGTTATGGATATGGCATCTAATGGTTGGTCTGTGCACAGGATCATTATACTATGTCCGAATACTAGCAATACTGAAAATTATCTTAAAACTTTTCAAAGGTAAAACATTATATTGTTTTCCAATGCCATTTAATGCCACTGATTAGGCCTCAGGATAATTTCGAACGTAAACATAACATTTGATAATTTTATGTGTATTTCACTAATACAAAATATAATTTTTTTAATTTAAATCTAGTGATGTAGTCATTGAGGTTAAAAGGTTAAAAGAAACATTAGGAATTGGATTATAAGGAGTATTATATGGAAACACTGAGTTTCGCTATGAGTTTACATATTAACTTTGTTAAGTTTTATATCCATCTATACGTTCTGCAGGTCCTCTTTTTCTTGTGTTGACAGCTATTTGGTTTTCAATAGTGATGGATAATTTTACAGGCATTCAATCTCATATTTTAAAATTCATACATGTGATAGTCTGAAAATCCACCTTTTTTTAAGCTTTTCCACTTTGATCTTCAGTGTGTTGACGACTATTTACATGTGAAATAAAATGAGCACATATATATAACCTTTTGATCTTTTGTTTAAAAAAAATCACAAAAATACTCTTCTCTCAAGGATATTAAACAATTGCAAACACAGCACATTTTTATCCAAAAAATATATCTTTGTTAAATATAGGTGTACAACAATTATTGGTACCTTTTAGTCAATACTTTGTGCTACCTCCCTTTGCCAAGATAACAGCTCTGAGTCTTCTCCTATAATGCCTAATGAGGTTGGAGAATACATGGCAAGGGATCTGAGACAATTCCTCCATACAGAATCTGTCGAGATCCTTCAAATTTCGAGGACTCTCCTCTTCAGTTCACCCCATAGGTTTTCTATGGGTTTCAGGTCAGAGGACAGAGGTCGTGGCAGGACCTTGATTTTGTGGTCAGTAAACCATTTTTGTGTTTATTTTGATGTACATTTTGGATCATTATCCTGCTGGAAGATCCAACCACGGCCCATTTTAAGCTTTCTGGCAGAGGCTGTCAGGTTTTCATTTACATTTAAATTTATTCATTTAGCAGACGCTTTTATCCAAAGCGACTTATAAATAAGAGATACAAGCAAAGTGATATCAAGCAGAGAACAATACAAGTAATGTTACTATACAAGATCTATTAATTGAGTACCAGAAGAAGCAAAGTGCGCAGAGTAGAGGTGTAAGTGCATTTTTTTTTTCTCATGAGTAGGTTAGGTGTTGACGGAAGAGGTGGGTCTTTAGCTGTTTCTTGAAGATGGTGAGTGAATCTGCAGTCTGATTTAATATCTGTTGATATTTTATAGAGTCCATGATGCCATGTATCCTAACAAAATGTCCAGGTCCTCTGGCAGAAAAACAGCCCCAAAACATTAAAGAGTCACCACCATATTTAACCGTGGGCATGAGGTATTTTTCCATATGGCTACCTCTCTGTGTGCGCCAAAACCACCTCTGGTGTTTATTGCCAAAAAGCTCTATTTTGGTTTCATCTGACCATAGAACACGATCCAATGTGAAGTTCCAGTAGTGTCTGGAAAACTGAAGACACTTGAGTTTGTTTTTGGATGAGAGTAGAGGCTTTTTTCTTGAAACCCTTCCAAACAACTTGTGGTGATGTAGGTGACTTCAGATTGTAGATTTGGAGACTTTCCTACCCCAAGATGAAACTAAATTCTGCAATTCTCCAGCTGTGATCTTTGCAGATTTTTTGGCCACTCGAACCATCCTCTTCACAGTTCATTGAGACAATATAGACACACGTCCAATTCCAGGCTGATTTGTAACATTTCCAGCTGACTTGAACTTTTTAAGTATTGCCTTGATGGTGGAAATGGGCATTTTCAATGCTTGTGCTATTTTCTTATAGCCACTTCCCATTTTGTGAAGCTGAACTACCTTTCACAGCTATATTCCTTAGTCTTACCCATTGTTATGAATGACTAAGGGAATTTGGACTATATGTGTTACCTCATATTTATACCCCTGTGCAACAGGAAGTCACGTAGGTGTACAAAAAAATTTTAAACATCAAAGCAAATATACTTTGAATATATTTTTCTCATATTAATTCATAGGGGCGCAAATAATTGTGACACACCTATATTGAACAAAGATTATTTTTTGATAAACCTGTGTTTTGTTTGCAAATGTTTGATATCCAGGAGAGCAGAGTACTTTTTGTGAATCTTTTGAACAAAAGATCAAAAGGATAAACAATTTGTCACAGCCTTCTTTGCTGATATTTACCAAGAGTTCCAATATTAGTGGAGAGCACTGTGTGCATCGTAAATGTGTAATATTTTAGTTATTTTATACATTCATAAAAAAAAAAAAAAAAAAAAAACTTTCCCAACCTTTAATATTATAATCACAATTCACCTGATTACTCATTATACCCGAATCCACCCGATTTCCTCCAGTTATCGAAGGGTAAATTTGAAATTGTTAAATAGTAGCATTGGCCTACAATTCTGGAGAAAGATGATACCGAAGTCGTGCTGTCGCCCACAAATCGTTTCGAGCAGGACTCCGGAGTGAAGCGCGTGCGCAGCCACACGTCAATCCCCGCGCTAACAGAGACGTCTCGCGCTCACGGCTCCGCCCTCCTGCTCGGTCATTCACACTCGCCTGGCAACCGGCGCGCGCTCACATAAGAGCTTTGTAGCGAGCAACAGGAGATGAGGCGCTATGAAAAGGTATCCAGCTACTGGAACCAGGCCTGGCGAGTCTAAAGAAAGGTTGAGGAGGGTGTGTGTTTGTGTTTTTGCCTCTTTGTTAGCCGAGATTTCCGGCAATGACCCCCGTAAATCAGGGCTCCTCCTCTGCGCGAAACCGTTAGCTTATCATAGCTAATCCTCTGTTCCGACAAGAGTGCTTAACACAGTCTCGGGGAGGCGCGCGCGGATACCTGCAGTGCATAGGCCACAAAGCATTGAATGCATTGGACAGGTGGTGTGGGAGGGCACTGGGAAACAACAGGGGTTTCTTTACAGAGACATTTAAACAACACAGCGAAGATCAATAAGGCGCATAATCACACATCGCCTACTACAGGTTCAAAATAATAACTCAGTACAGCCCACAAAAGCGTAGCTCACCTTACCACCAGGCAAGGAAAACTAGCTAATTAAACTCCGAAGATAATTTTAGACTTAACAACAACAACAATACGTCACACATGCAGATCTTTCTGTACCTGGGAGATTTCGACACACCATCCTTTCAGGTCACTGTTAACGCATGTTCTTAATATTCTGCTTTTTATGACTTTAAGAGAGTTGGGATATTTGATTATCAGTTGATGATTGTAGATAGTGATATGTTTTGGCCACCCCAGTCAAAATCTCCTATATCTGCAGCTGAATGTGTTCTGACAAATTGTCCGACCATGGGCGTAACCACGCACTCTGGGGGACGAGGGTGGGGGTGGTGGTGGTGGGGGTTGGGGTCGGATGGGGTTGAGGGAGGTTCAGGGGGGATATGTTGAGGAAACACCAATCTGTCCCCCCAATATACAGGAGAAAATATTTTCTATATGTTCCGCTTTAATTTTCCCTGCCAACGGATCTGTCTTTTCTTCATCTATTCTATTTATTTTATTTATCTATTTATTTATGTCTATTCTTTTTTTAATATATTCACGTTTGTTAAGGAAAATCGGTGTGTGTGTGTGTCCTCCAATTGTACACTTGGTTTCGCCCAGACTCAACGCAACTTTGGTGATGTATTTTAGCAGCTCAGTCTGTAAGAAATGAAGACAGAAGCTTTTATTCAGATAGTAAGTAACTACACACATATATCTAGGCTAATGTCAGTTCCAGTTTTTGACCATTAACGGTACATTCACGTGCACATCCTGGGGGGGTGGGGGTTTGGGTTTTGGGGGGGGGGGTCTAGCACTTGGACCCCCCCAATGTCCATACCATAGTTACGCCCTTGTGTCCGACGTTGTGTTTCTGCACACATAAATTCACGTCTTCATATATTTTAGTGCTGTAAGTATTTTCCGACAATCAAGAGACTGGAGATGAAATAAATCTTCACCAAGAGGGGTGCTGTCTTAACACTGACTGCTTTAATCACAAAAGTGTTATCAATCTTGGTATAAATCCTTAAAGTAGCACCAGGTTTGAGCTCAAAAGATGAATATAAGAAGATGTATCTAAATATAATTTCAGTTTTCATTTCCTGATATTTACATTTAGTATTGTTAAACAACTTAAAACATTGCACCATTGGAAGCAGACCAGCCAATTTTAGGTGAGCAAAAGTATAGGAACAGATTGAAAATTTAAGTAAATAACACTTAATATATGGTTGCGTATCCCTTGCGTGTAAAAACTACATCAAGCCGGTGACACGCGGACATCACCAAACTGTTGCATTCTACTTTTGTGTTGCTTTTCCAGGTTTTTACTGTTTTTACTGTAGCTTCTTTCAGTTGCTGTTTGTCAGGGGGGGTCTCCTCTTCAAGCCCAAGCTACGACACTACCTCCACTTTCCTCGACCGATGAGCTCTTATGTTTTGGATCATGAGCAGATCCTTTCACTCCCAATGAGTGGTTTGCATCTTGTGGCATGACTGCTATATTTCTGCTCTTGAAGTCTTCTTCGAATGATGGATTGTGATACCTTCATCCCCTCCCTGTGGAGGTTGTTGGTGAGGTTATGACACTGCCTGTTGTTTTATCTTCACACATCTCACAATATTTCTGTCATCAACTGCTCTTTGTCCAACCTTTTTGATGTCTGGTTGTTAGTATACCCATTAGTTTCTTTTGTTTTCAGAACATTCCAAATTGTTATATTGGCTATGCTCAGTACAGTGAAAATCTAATTGATTTTCCCTCTTTTCTCAGATTCAAAATTGCACTTTTCCCATAGACAACTCTCTGATGTTCATGCTGGTTTATCATTTTTAACAACAAATGCATTCTTGCGGGCGAAACCTAGGGCGTAAACCAAGAGTAGACATTCAAAGATATTCATTTGTAAACAATCAATTTAACAGGGCACACCTGGGTAACAGGAAACCCTTGTCAGTATTTTTGATTTATTTTTTGTTGTTGATATATGATATATGATGAGGCTAAAGCCATGTAAAGTTTTAAACATCATACACTTGGTTTTTCAAAGTGGAACTTAATATGCAGCTAATGTAGGCTGGGGTGATGTGCTTTGACTTTATTTTTTAACTATAAATAATCTATTAACTATTAATAATCCTTTTTCCAAATAAGGCATTATGGCTGTTCTTGGGTCATGGATCACCTCTCAGAATAATATAGATAAAAAAATAGAATAAACAGCTACCATTTTACAGTGGTAAGAATTTCCCTATAATTTAAGGTCATATTAAGAATATACTTCAGAATTAAAAACTGACATTAGAAACACTATTGATGGCAGGCAGGTGAATGAACAAGTGCTTATCTAGCCTTTTTTTTTTTTTTTACAGAGACCATTCACTCATAATAATAAGAAAAGGAGCTATATGACTATAGCATTGATGGCAGAGATTGATTAACTCTGTCCAGGTTATAGAGGAGTTTATGGACTTCTTTCAGGGTTTATAGGGCAGTTAACATGGGTACTGCACAAGGCTTTAAACCCAGTAATATTTTAGCAGAATCATATCCTTTGGTTCCTTTATATTTGAGTTCTGTGTGTGATAAACATATGAGAAAATTACAATACACAATTATAATGTATGCCCAGGATAGTAATGAGATGTCCAAAAATATCTGTTTACATTTATTTTATTCTTCAGTATATAATTTTTACATCAATAATAAAGAGCATTTCACATTTCTGTTTCTAACAAAAATTAAGCCGGTATTAGTGTGTGCATTGTAACTAGTGTTTAACATGCACATTCTACACCGGCCCCCCTCTCCAAAAATGTTTCTCACACACTAACAACTCCGCCCAAGTGCACTTTCCCACTTTCCCACCCTTCGGCTCAGCACGGTTGTCAATCAACCCAGAGAGCTGGTCCAGACAGGCAATCAGTCATCAGCTATGAAAAGAGCTCTCACTTCCCTCCTTCCCCTCTTTTAACGCTCTTTGCCTTCTTTATCCCTCCTGTCCACTCTCTTTCTGAATGGGTGTGACAGGCTTAATCTCCCACACTCCTCCTCTGAGTTCCCGCCGCTGTCTCTCTCTCCCCACCATTGGCTGCCTTAATCACCAGCCAGGGCAGACAGTACTTGCTTTTTTTGGGGAACACAACATCAAGTTTTTCCCCTCCTCCCGGCTCAGTGTCCTCAGGGTCAGACCCCCCTCAGACTGGGGCCTTTTCAGCTTTGGCAAAAGGATCATGTCATGAAAGGAGCTTGATTTAGTTTTAACAGGGTGCTGTGTCCGGCCTTTAAGTGGCAAATGAATAAACATAAGATGAGAGAGGCCCTGCGGGTTGGGGAGCGGAGGGGAAGGACCTGAATACACAGGAGGTGGGGACAGATGTATTGGAGCGTTAAAAAAAATGGGGTTTGTTCCTTCTCTTCTCCACGGTACCCCAGAAGCAGTTAATTAGAGCGCTTTCTCTGCTCACATGGCTCCTGAGATCAGAGTGCTTTACACCCAGGCCTCCTGTAGAGATACATTACTGTCTGGTTTCCTTACTGTTCTGTTGGGGGGGTAATCTTCAAGTCTAGGCTCTGAGAGTAATTGTTAAATTGCAATATTTAAGCCTGGGAGCTATGGGCTACATTATTGAATTGTTTGATTATTCCTTATTAATCAGTCAGATATGGTTCACTGCATATGTTCATTGCAATCACAATCTGCTGTAAAAAAAAAACAAACAATAACAAAAAACAACTTAAAATATAGACTGTGAACAAATTACATAATTTTCTCCTTTGTATTATGTAATTTAAACTTTGACCTTAATGGCCTTTGGTCTGGTGCAATTAAGAAGCATGACCAATGAGATATGTGGCATGGTCATCTCTTCTAACATCATCCTGGTGCAACCTCCACATGCAAAGGTCGTGAACTTTCATCCCACTCTGAGGCCAAGTAGTTACTGATATTTATAGAAGAATTTTGAATAAACTGCTATGGAATACCAACTGTACGACATTATCATATCTCCAAGCCCTTTAATAAACTGCTTTGAAATACCATTCTTACCACATAAACCTGCAACACATATTAATATATTATGTTTATCATTACATCATTAAGTACTCTTTTTTTCTAGCATTTTCAGAGCTTGCATTACTATTAACACATTACTATTTAAATATAAACATGTCTTTCCTTTGCTATTTAATTATAAATTCTACCTCCATATATTGATTTGCTTTGAGATTACAATTCATCTAAAAAAAATACAATGAAAATAGTGCATTTTATCCACATAACCTTCTCACAAAGTATGGCACATGAAAATCAACATTATCACAAAATTTCAGTAAGAACTTTTATTTACAAAACCATAGGCAGAAGGCAGAAACAAACTATACTTTGTTATAAAAAAACAACAACAAACAAAAAACCTGGGAAAACATGGAATCTTATACAAGGCAAAAATGATTATTTCTCTACCCGGTTAGAGAAATGGATTTTGAAATCAGTTTAATGATTAGAACAATTGAATAATATACTCATAAATTGATTATGCATTAAAGTTACAATTCAATTAATTGTGAATTTAACTTAAATTACATTAAACAATATGGAATATATAAATATAAATGTAAAATAGGTTCTGGTGCTGTAATCACATACATTTTTAGCATTCAAATAATATTTGGAATAATGTAATGTCAATTGCATAGTTCTATTGCATTCTTTTAGCCTTAAATATTTTCTATCTTGCTCTTACTTGGGCAGGGGTATAAAACTAGTCTAAAACTATATTTTAAAAAATCTCATATGTATTCATCTACTAAATTTCTTCTAAACTAGCATTTGAAACTTTGAATGAGAGTTTAGCTAGGTCAAACAAATGAGTACAATAGCTTTTCTAGTTTTGTCATTCCAAATATATAATTGTATTCTATATCATCATATCCATGGCTACTGTTTACTATACATGAACGAGAAATGTGTCACCACCTGCTAAACATAAAAAGAGCATAGATTCAACCCCTCAAAATCAACACCATGAAAGACGTTGAGACAGTATGTAATTCAGTACAAACGTTTGCAATTTTCCTCTTAAAAACTAGGAAGTAAGAAGAAAAGTTTGAATGAAATACTGAAAGGGGAAACTCTTCTTTTTGGCTGTGACCCACCTCTGTGTATGAAATAACATTTTAAAACTTGATGGGAAAATCTGGGTGTGGGGTGCAATAAAAACCATATGAACAGAACAAGTGATTTATTGTACGCACATCTTATAATCTATGGTCAGTATGCCAAAGGGTCATTATAACAAAGTATATAATTAAGATTTGCATATACTGCTATTTGGAGAAACAACGCATGGTCAGATTTGCAGAGTCAAGGATATTAGCACGTTGGTCTTCCAGCATTAGCTCTGTTCCACATTGAAGTGTGTTTCCATCCTGTGAAATGCAGAGAAACTGTCGGTCGCCTTCCAAATGATGCTCTGTCACGACATAGTGGTATTTTTGCGCCACCTTGTGGCGTTATATACTAGGGCAATGGTATATAGTATATAATTTTTCTTTAATAAAGATTTTTTTTCAAAACAGGATTTAAATTTTCTAAAATTCGACTTTTCAAAAGTCGGCAATCAGTAATTTGCTGCCAATCAACTGACACTTTGTCATAATCTTCATTTAAAAAAGAAACAAGTAAACAAATTTAAGTTAAAGTTACACAACTACTATTATAAAATGAGGAAACAAATCTCAAGACAACACTCATTAATTTCAAGGCATGCATTCAATTTGAAGGCGTCTATAGTAAAAAAAAAAATCAGACTCGTTTTTATTAATCATGATCAGGTGAGGAATTGTACTTTGTTACTATACTAAAGTATTATTTTGGCATATTTACACTTTATGTGAGTGTTGATGAAATTGAATACTGAGTACCCTGAATAATTACATTTCCAAGAAAAAAAAATACTTTATACTCCTTACATTTTTTATTTAGACCTTCAGAGTATGTTACAAATCTTGAAGGTCTCTTCTTCCCTTATCCAGCTAGTGACTGTATAGTGATTGAATGTTTTCAAGCAAAACTGTGTAGCTTTTAAAAATAAAATAATGTCCTAACATGTGAAAGCATGACATGAACATAATTTTATAATTTAATAACATTTAATTTTTTACTTTCTAATATTTGAGTACAATATAAAGTAGCAACTTTTACAGTTTTAACTTGAGTACATTTTTGGCTGTATAGATTTTGATCACATTATCAATAATTTCACTTAAGAACAATTTCTCAGTAACTTTTCCACTCCTACCCATGATGCCTTATTGGCCTCTCCAGAGCCAATAAGAAGTCATGACTAATTGCAGCATTGCAGCTTTGGGAAATACGGGTGATATCTCAGCATTTTGCAGTATAAATAAATGTTTAGGTAGCAAGCATGAGAAAGAAGCTTCATCTAGATGTTAAGACAACATTGAGTCTTTGGCAAAGTATAGTATTTTAGGAGCTCTTGACAAATAGGAATGCTTTTCCAATCTTTCCCCCATGCTAGAATTAAGTTAATAAGCCTAAGAAATTTTATTTTGAAATCTTAACCAAAAGTGTCATTACTAAAGTGATAAGAATCTTGCAGTTAGAATGCTTCTGTAATATGTCCCAAGGACAATGGATGTTCACAAGCAGTCATGTCCATGTCTTAATTTTTTTTGCTCAAGCTAATGTTTTATTGCTTTTTAAACTCACACTTCTGAATTCTTGTTGGTTGCCATGTGATTGTTATACTCGAGAACAGGCTGGATAAGTTCCTCGTCCTGAGGCACCTAAACATGAGATATATATAAGGTTAGTCTAGGGGCACATTCACTTAAGCAGACATACACATAACCAAGGAACACACACACACACACACACACACACACACACACACACACACACACACACACACACACACACACAGGTTAAAAAATGTGACTTTGAGTTGTCTTCTCCCTCAGCTTCATCACCCACATGTTTCAACAAATCATAGAGTTTAAACACTTTCAGATTCCGTAAGCAATTACATATAAAAAAAAAAAACATACACCAGACACACCTCATGAGGGCCATGTGGGCATATACACAGCTAAAATTCTGAGCTAAGTTAACCTTCACTATAGATGCTTAGTCACTGTAGAAAAATGATAAGTGAGTTTATTCAAGCAATGAATAACAGAGATCAAATTGCAAGCTGAGTGAATAATTTGCACTTTTTCCGGCTTTTCAGGTATAGTAGCATTTTTGTGGCTGAATTAAGTAAAATCTCACCTCCCAGTAGACCTCGTCCTCAAAGCAGTTATCATCTGTAACAGACCCCCAGATAGGCATCCTCAGGATCAGACCTGTAAAGAAAGGGAACATTGTTCCATCATGTGAACTATGCCAAAGATTCAAATCAGACATTTACGTCCAGATATATCTGGGTACTCAGAATGTTATAACAAACTCCGGTGACTGGCAAATAAAATTAAGTGCAAAATAAAAGCCAACAGAGAAATGCATTTGATAACAACAGTACATTTAATACAAGTCCTTTCTCCAGAACAGATAGCTTGGCCTGTCTTCATTCATTGTTCTTGACATCATATCTATTTATTACAAGCTCCGGACACCAAGAGGATCATTGCAAAGTATTTTCTAACCATGTTGTTGTTGAGTCTGCCTTATGCTTTGGATTGTTGTCTTTGTGCAGTATTCATTTCATGTTTAAGCTTTGTTGTTAATAAATTATAAAATAGATGAATATTTAACTTTCTATAAGAAATTAAGGCTACTAGCATCTATAAAAATGTAAACTGTTTCACTTGGCTGTAAGTGAAATCTCATGGAAAGTGTTCATTTCTTTAAACATGCACATCTGTTTATAGAATTAGACTCAGCAACTTTAATCAGTTCTAACTCTGGTACAGTTGATATTTGTATTTCTTGACTTTGTTTCTTGTTACATAATTCTGTTATATTTTGACATACCCACGAATATTCCACCTCCTATTCCAAAGCACACAGCGACACACATTGCAGCTGCCTGGTAGCCACCTTGGACAGCTGGGGTTCTGTTTTTGAATGACCCCACAAAATCAAATGTGTTTATCAACCTGTAAAGAACGAACAAAACAATTAGACTGTAACTGTGTGTGAAACATGAACTTCCATGTGTGAAACATGAGTGCTTTCAATGCAAAAGTGAAGTCACTGTGCTATAATAAATAATTAACTAGATCACAACCTGATATGACTAACAAAGAAAAATTGAGAAAAAAATACTTCAAGGTGTACGCATGTTTATTTTAGTCAAACAAACATTGTAAGCAAATCTCACTTCCAGCAATTAAATGTTAAATCTTTACATATGGAAATGTATAATGTACTCCATATAAAATGTATAATGTACTAGATGTTGTGACCTGGACGTACCCATCTTTTCCATATACAGTTTCAGAAGCCGCAGCAGCTGTAATGGCTCCCACAATCCCCCCTATGACACCAGGCATTGCATGCAAGTTATGGATACCACATGTGTCCTGGATCTTTAACTTTCTCTCCATATAGGGCTGGGAGAAAATATGATAGACTTAAAATTAAAATAAAGGGCACACCTTCATTCTTAATTAGATTGTTAATTTTTTTTTCCTAACAGTGAATCTACACTTATATATTGGTAGCAATACTAGTCTGATTATTTTACCTGAAGTTATTTTAAAATGGTTTAAGCAGCTCTTACTGAGATGTAAATGTAGCCCAGTGTGGAGATGACACCACAGCAGAACCCTACTAACAGAGAGCCATATGGCATTAGCATGAACTCAGCAGCCGTTCCTACAGCAACACCACCGGCTAGGGTGGAATTCTGGATGTGCACCTGGAGACAAAGCAAAGTTACCTGAGTATGTATAAGCATGGTTTTACTTCACAATGATATTACATTAGATTTTAAGATACTATACTGAGATCCAAATGGCTACTTCCTTATCAATGTTTAAAAACATAAAAACACATTAATTTGGAATTTTCCAAACTGTGGAAAAAGCCAGTTCTCCTGTCAGGGTGGGTTCTTTTGGAACTAGTGGAGATTCTTTTGTAGTTTCCTTACTGAGTAAAAATCGTGAAATGGATGCCTTTGAGAAGGGGGTAGATCTACTTATCGGGAACACCTATAGAAGAGTGGAAGTTGATTGGTTTGCAGACAGACACTGTCCAAAATGGTTAAAGGAGTGCAAACCCCCTTAGTCATTCAAGTTCATGAGAATGGCCAGAAGACCCATGTGGGTTACCACTATGAGCTGATGACTTTACTATTTGCACTTGGCAAGGAAACAAAGACAGAGGAATCTCCAGATTTCCCACACTTAGAACTGTGGTTACATTCTATATGTAACCTTCTCTTTATGTGGAATATGCTTCTTTATAGTTATTTATAATGCCTTATGCATTTTGTAATGTTTTTAGACTGTATGCATGAAGAATGACATGGTGCACATGTTCTGAATAACTAGTGCACAAAGGCATCCCATCCCAATGGGATGTCTGACTTTGTGCTTACTTGCTGCTTACTTGGTCCTAGGTCTGGGCTATTACCTGTGCACAAGTTGTGAATGGGCCCACTAAAGAGAACTTGTCCTGCCCTGATAGTTGACCTTCACTACATTTCCTGAGTGGACCAACACATAGCAATGCTTTTCAATCAGCAAGTCCTCAAAGCCTTATGAACCACCTTTAATTCTGGTGATGTGTTATGACCGTAGCCCTGTAGTACCACACCACAGCCAAGCCAGTAAGGGGTCGTCAATATATTATGTAATCGGGGGGGGTAAAGGGTACAATGACGACTGATAACGACGGGGGGAGGGGGGGTTCACAGCCGTGATTACGTCATCAATGTATTTGCATCTTCCCCGTGTTTAGTGTCACCACTGTCACGTTCATCATTTACTTATTTACTTATTTATTTCCAAAATAACAAACAAACAAACAAACAGAAATACTGACGGTACACGCACATCCTGTGGCGTGTTATACGCTATGGGTTATTGATGGATATTAGATTTTAGCCCTCCCAACAGATATCATGATCAGCTTTCAAAAGTAATGAACATCAATCCATCTATAACCTTGGAATAAGACCATAGTGCCACAGATGTAAATACCAAAAGACAAAATGCCCATTACCATGTCCAGTTTTCCATGCTTCTGATACAGGCTGGAAATGGCAAAGGTGGTGAGGACAGTGGCAGCCAGAGACAGGTAGGTGTTAATGGCTGCTCTATGTTGACCATCTCCATGGTCACTAATGGCAGAATTAAAACTGGGCCAGAACATCCACAGAAACAAAGTTCCTAGGGGAAAAAAAACATAAAGCATGCCACTTTAATGTCTATATACTGTAGTATATCAATCATTCCTAAGGCATGGAAACACATTAGGAGGCGTGGGATCGGTACTCTGACACATATTATCACGAGAGCTATAAAAGGTACTTACCAATCATGGCAAACAAATCAGAGTGGTAGACTGAGCCATTCAGCTTACTGCTATCCTTCAAGTTTGGCCGATAGAGGACCCATGAGATGGATAGTCCATAATAGGCTCCAAAGGTGTGGATCACCATAGAACCTCCAGCATCTCTGGCCTATTGGATAGAGTACCTCATTTTGTAAGTCACCATAGAGATAGCTTAAGCTCTTCAAAACATTGCTATTCACAGGGTATGTTTTTGCTATTTTATTTGTTGCTTTTTTGCATTTTGCCCTTCCTGTTCATTTGTCAAGTTATAATTGAAATAAATATTTGTTATTTAACCATACAATGTACTCTAATAAATGAATTTCTTAATATTCATAGCTGTGATTTGCTACATGTAATAGTATTTAGTTTTGACACACATCCATCAAATATTTTTTTGTTGTTGATTGTGTAGACTCACATGAAGGAGGCTAATTATGATAAATTCTTCTACAGCAAATAAGGTAATGCCAAACAGGGTCAACACCATGAGCTGCACAGGACTGACTTTCCCTAGAAGTGCTCCATAGGCAATCAAACAGCCAGCCACACAAAAGTCTGCATTGATTATGCTGGACACAGAGAAACAAGCAAAAGGACATTTTAAATGTATAATTCCTACAATTTCTATAATTTGTATATGAAACCGACATATGTAGCTATATTTTGTAATTATTTTATGAGTATAACTAATTTTAATATAGATTACATACTATGCTGTAACAAATGCTTCAATTTAACTTACATTTGTTTTAACTTTGTATTGGAGCTGCAACAACTAATCTATCACATCGATAATAATCAATTATGAATATCGTTGTCAACTAATCTCATTATCAATTAGTTGGTCTACGCGTGGCACAGGGTGTGTTTACTCATTACATTACTTCTGCTCTGAAAACATACCTTGGACAAAATAAGTTTGTCCCAAATGATGTACTATACACTTAGACTATGCACTGTGTACTCTTCCATTTATTGTCAGTGTTTGTGCACTTGTAGTGTAAATTCTGTAGTTATACAGTTATTCTGTATTATAACAAAAATGATCTATTAGTAACAAGGCCGTGTTTCTCCTCACCCACAATGTAGACACAGTGATAAACAGTGTAACGTGAGTAAGATCTGTAATATCTAATTAAAATGGTACATCAAAGTAAACACACGTAAAATAATATTTCTAAAGGCAGTGAGTAACAGAAACTGCAAGGTGCAGTGAAAGTGAGATATTATAATTGATTTAGTAGTGTAGCTTTATTACACCCATTAAAATAATGCAAAAATACTTATATATAAAATATTATGTAATATTTCTCCATAATTTAATTAAAAAAAGTTGAACTTTCATATATTTTACATTCATTACACATGAAGTGAAAAATTTCAAGCCTTTTTTTGTTTTAATCTTGATGATTATGGCTTACAGCTCATGGAAATCAAAAATCCAATATCTCAAAAAAATTACAATAAAGAAATTATAATACTTCTTCTCAAAAGTATGTTAATTTATGCACTCAATAATTGGTCAGGACTTCTTTTGCACGAATTACTGCATCAACGCGGCGTAGCATGGAGGCAATCAGCATGTGGCACTGCTGAGGTGTTATGGAAGCCCAGTTTGCTTTGGTAGCTCGTCTGTATTGTTGGGTCTGGTGTCTCTAATAGATTCTCTATGGGCTTCTGGTCAGGCGAGTTGGCTGGCCACTCAAGCACAGTAATTCCATAATCAACAAACCAGTAACTAGAAGTTTTGGCACTGTGGGCAGGTGCCGAGTCCTGCTGGAAAAGGAAATCAGCATCTCCATAAAGCTGGTCAGCAGATGGAAGCATGAAGTGCTCTAAAATCTCCTGTTAGATGTTGTATTGACTCTCGACTTGAGAAAACAACAGTGGACCCACACCAACAGATGGCATTGCACCTCAAATCATCACTGACTGTGGAACTTCACACTGGACTTTAAGCATCTTGGATTCTGTGTCTCCAGACTCCGGGACCTTCATTTCCAAATGAAATGCAAATTTTTCTTTCCCATGATTGTGGATGTGTGTACTGAACAAGACTGAGTTAATTAGCTGATTACAGCTCTCCTCAGGGCAACATAACTGTACTATAAAGTCCATATTAAAATATTTTGAGATACTGGATTTTTTATTTCCATGAGCTGTAAGCAGTAATCTTCAAGATCAAAACAAACAAAGACTTGAAATTTTCCACTTTATGTCTAATGAATCTACAATATATGAAAGGTCCACTTTTAGAATTAAATTATGGGGAAAAAAATGTTTTAGATTCACCTATATA
>JAFFST010052475.1:121058-142131 GCA_022414735.1 Noturus placidus
CAAAATTCCTCCAGGATGCTGTAAAAGCCTCGTTGCACGTTATCGCAAATGCTTGGTTGCAGTTGTAGCTGCTAAGGGTGGCCCAACCAGTTATTAGGTTTAGGGGGTAATCACTTTTTCACACAGGGCTATGATGGTTTGGATTTTTTTCACCTTTAATAATAAACACCTTCATTTACAAATTGCATTTTGTGTTTACTTGTGTTGTCCTTGACTATTGTTTAAATTGGTTTGATGTTCCGAAACACTCAAGTGTGACAAACATGCAAAGGAACAGGAAATGAGGAAGGGGGCAAACACTTTTTCACACCACTGTAGCAGCCATTTGATCCAACATTTCTGTCCCAGTGGAAACATGTTTGTCTAAATGGTCCACTAGCTGGCAAATGTCTTCACCATGATTGATAGACAAGCTGGACGCCTGACCCCTACCATGACATGTCACTATGGAATGGAAGCCCTAAGCATCCATGCATTATAATTTTTTTCTTTGTTTTTTTTCTTGCAATCTCAACATAACAAGTTGTTTTATTGTGATCTCGACTTAATTTTCTTGTAATTTCAGCCTGACAAAAAGTTGTTTTCTCGTGATCTGGACTTAATTTTCTCATGATCTTGACTTAATTTTCTCGTGATCTTGACATAACCAAAAGCTGTTTTCTCTCGACATAATTTTATCCTGAAAAAATCTTTGTGAATGGGATTGGTGTTACATGCATGTTGGCATCTTCGCCATCATAAATGTAATAATTGTGCACTGCAGAGGTGGGCTTTATCTCTGCAGTATGAGAGACGGATGTCCCCTTCACAAGTGTCCAACACTAATATGGAAGTCTTCAATCCTGCAGGGATGATGTATTTTTGTAGGCCAGCCCAGATGTTAGCATCACCCTGGTTTTCTCAACAAAAAGCCAACAGGCTTTTGGAGTATTGCAGAAAGTAAACTCTGAATTTAAGCCCAAATACAATCACCAGAAGTAAAAAGCTAATGTTAGGCTATAAATGAACTACACCACGGTCGCATGACTTCAACATCACCACCACTAAGCTTCTGACAACTCTTTCGATCTTTATTTAAAAACAATACAATTGGAAAATACTATATACTATTTATATATCTACAAGTTGGAAAGTGTGAGTTGGAATAGTTTGCGTGAGCATATACACAACGAGGTTGTAGTAGATGAGTTTTCCTGTTTGGCGTGATGACGTTTAATGTCTCTGACAACCTCTGTAGTCTCATTTAGCCACTTGTTAGCAACTGTCTTTTTCACGTAAAAGCTTTTTAAAAAATCCTGAGTGAGGTATTTCTGATGTATTTTATGCCGTAGTATAAAGTGTGAACATATCTTGAGCTTGTGTTGAACACAGACCTTATTTCAGGCATTTAAAAAAAATTAAGTTGAGATCGTAAGAAAATAACTTTTGTTATGTCGAGATCATGAGAAAACAAGTTATCTCTGGATAACTTAAAGGGGGTGGCTATTTGAAAGCCGCCACTGCTTGTAATAATGCTCCTGAAATCCACTTCAACATCGTCATCTGTTACAGCTACGCCATGTGAATGAATCTACTAATGCAGGTAGCTCTGTGAATTACTCATTATTACATATTTTTCACTATCACAAGCTCTCAGTGTTTCCTTGAAATCTCTGCCACTGGACTGGATGCACAAATCCTGCTACACAAATATAAGAGGTTCTGATTTTTAAAAATAAACTAGAGGACCATTTCTTAATCAGCAACAAAGAGCAAATTCTGCTTATCTCAAACTTCCCACAGTGCAAGATTCAATTAGATTACATAATTGGAACAGTCAATGAAAAAGCCAGGTTTCAGAGTTTTAACCAATTCTAATGGGATAACCTTTAAATGTTCCCCACAGGACCTACTTTAAGAACTCAGCTCAGGCATGTGGGATATTTATATGTAGACAAAGGCATATTTCTAGCAATACCAGAGGCACTGTTGATATTTCAACAGGAACAATGTGTCAATACAGTGGTGTTACTTCCAAAGTGCTATTAATATCAGTTTGTGAATGCTACTTTCTGGAAAGGCTGTATGACGTGTTTATTAAACAGTCTCAGTGCCCTTGGTGTTCAGACAGAGGAGAAAGCCAATCTGAGTACTGGTCTGAACTGAGACTGAATCAGACATTACTACTTAGCATCACTTGGGTGGGGAACAAACCAGAGAACCCAGAGGAAACCTGCATGGACTAAGAGAACATGTGAACTGCTGCACCACTGCTGTAAATATTTTTGCATATACATAAGATATTTTTAAGAATGAATCTATGACCTTTGTTTCCTCAGAGCCCTTAATTCATCCTCTCCTTTTCCTCCACACAGGGAAACTATAACATTTTATTTGGCTGCCCATTCTTTTAAAGTGTAATTATTACAATTACTTTAAATTTGAAGAACAACTGTAGATTGTTCATTAGGACCAAGTCACTCCCTAGATTGGATTATTTATATTATTTACTTTAATGTCTCACAACTCGTTGTAATCCAACACCTAAGGCATAGATCTCTGCACCTTGACAGTAACCTGATTGAATCCCAATAGACCCATCCTTTGTAACATTTCTCAATCAGTGCTCTATGGTGGTACTACAGAGGGTGGTTGATATTGTTGTCTTATGTTTTCTTCATTTTTTCAAAAATTCTGTATTTTTGCAAATTAGCTTATGGTCTGCACTTATATAACACCTTTTTAACTGTAGCAGTTCCAAAGCATTTTATACTGGTTCCCATTCATCCTTTCAGCCACACACATGGTAACAGTGCTGTCATGCAAGGTGCTAACTTGCCATTGGGCAAGTTACTTGAATTTGTGGTTCAGTGTTTTGCCCAAGGACACTTCAGCATGTGGAGTCATGTGGGCCAGGAATCGAACCACCAACCCTACGATTAGTGGACAACCCGCTCTACCACCTGAGCCACAGCTGCCCTACTAGTTTACTATATTTGAGTCAGAAAGATTTAAGATGGTTTTAGTGACAGGATTTATTGACTGATTTTCATGAATAGATGAATATAATATAATATAATATAATATAATATAATATAATATAATATAATATAATAGTTCCTTGAGTCAAACATGCACTTCAATTTTTGAGAAAACCTTACATTGTCATTCATAAAGGCCTTTTTTCTCTGGATACCAATGTCCAGCATTCTGTTACAACTAAATGCATTTTAACAATGAGAAATAATTGAGCTGGAGTATTTGGGGATGCATTTGAATATCCACTGACGTGTGAATCACTATTATTAGAGAATCAGGTGGTTTGATAAAGCTTTTTAACAATATCCCCAAAGTTTGGTGAATAAACGTAGCCTGTACACCACTGCTAGCCACTTGGGTAACATTAGTGAATTAGTTTTCTTGTTTTTTGGCTAAAAAGCTACCTACGTTAACTTGCAAACGTGTTGTGTAGACTCTGTTTTTCATGGTATATATACCTATATATACCTATACTTCAACAATTTTATACTATAAAATATTTTGAGTATTAGCAGAAAAAAAGAAAGACATACAGAGAAATAGTAATTACGAAAAAAAAATGCTACAATATTCATCATACAATCATACAAGATAGTAGCATGTATGCTAGCATTCTTTAAATTTGCATTATTCAGTCCTCACAAAACTTGCTTCACTGAGATGTTTGAACAACACTGAAATTTCACACTCATAAGTATTAGTTGGATAATTTAGAAAGGATAAAAATGTACGAACAGTTTACCTCATTAAATGATCAAAGGAAAGAGGTTTTTGGGACTTTTAGGAAGTAGACCTATAAATGATCTTGGAGCTTGGGAGGATTCTTAATTTCAGCTCACCAATACCAGATGCTTCTTTTGTCCCATATTATTCTACCTGCTGTATCTCTTAACTTTTAATTGAAGGCAATATAGAAGATTCCTGTCTCTGTTGTCACTCATGTTGTTAACAATTTTATCCTAATATCCATTAATGTTTTCCCATATGTTACATCATCTATCTACATCATCCTACAGGAAATCTACATCATAATAAAAAGTAGCAGTGCAGTGCTCATTTTCTGTGGGCTATAAGCACAAGAAAATGTCAGCTGAATGTCTCACCGGCTTTGCCTCTATATTTATATGCTGTACAATATTTGAAATAAAAAAAAATTCAGTGGTTCTTTAAGGGTTCTAGGGATAGTTAAGGGTTCTTAACTTCTTAAATGCTTCTGCTTGGAATCTTTTCTTCTAAGGAAACATTCAGTTATAGAGTTCTACGTAGAACCTTGAAGGGCAACAAAATAACCATTAATGGTTCTAGATATTTTTTTTTAAAAACTGAGTTGGTGCTACTGTTTTTCTACTCTTTTCTGCAGTAGATTTAACTCGTCTTGGGTGGATTGTATTTGTCAACAATAGATAAGCAAATTCTATTTCTAAGTCTATCTCTGATGCTGTGGTTCCATTTTTTCTTGTCCCATCTTTAAGAAAACACAACTACAAATGTTTACATATGAAATATTCTTATTTAATGATAGAAAGAGATCTGAATGCAGACTTAAAAACTTTTATAGTCTACAGCACATCTGAAATATAATGTGCCTGGCGTATTTGATCTTTATCTTACTTATCAGCACTTTAAACATGACACATCACAAAACATTTACCTCTTATTATAGAGAACAGTTAGATCACAAAACACTTAGTTCAGGCAATTATGAAAAATTAATGATATATAAGCCATACATGACTGAGATTAACACCTAAGGAAAACATTATTTTTTTTTTTAAATCAAGACACATTCCTAATATTAACACTTAAAGAACTCTTTAAATACATAAATACATAAATATGCATTACGTACTTGGATATCTGAAGTAGAACTCATTCTCACTGTCAGATGTTATATTTTCTTTAACTTTAAATTCAACCCAGCGAGCGTCAGATTCTTCATCATACCGCACGAACACCCCAAAGAGGATGATCATGGCGCTCTGCCACACAAAGCAAACAGCCGGGAGAGTAAATCGGACGTTGGTGTTTTGGGGCCCATCGCAGTAAGTCACGATGCAGTTGCCCATTTTCGCGCGTGCACGGGAAGATCTGTGCGTGTTTGCGCAGCTGGAAGCCCAGCTTCTTTTAAAGCTCGAGCGCGGGGCGTGTCCGCGCAGACGGGGCGTCACAGACAGCGGCTTCCCGCCCCGGCACGAGAACCTTTCACAAAAGTGACTATTATGAGAAATGACCTTATAGTAATAGAGAGTGTTGTTATAATAGTGTGGGTTTGACACTGTGGTCGAACCTTTAGGAAGTAGACCTATAAATGATCTTGGAGCTTGGGAGGGTTCTTAATTTCAGCTCACCAATACCAGATGTTTTTTTGTCCCATATTATTGTACCTGCTGTATCTCTTAACTTTTAATTTAAGACAATATAGAAAATTCCTGTCTCTGTTGTCACTCAACAACCCCATGTTGTTAACCATTTTATCCTGATATCCATTAAATGTTCTCCAGTATGTTACATCATCGATCTACATCATCCTACATGAAACCTACATCATAATAAAAAACAGCAGTGCAGTGCTCATTTTCTGTAGGCTATAAGCACAAGTAAATGTCAGCTGAATGTCTCACCGGCTTTTCCTCTGTGTTTATATGCTGTACAATATTTGAAAAGAAAAAAATAACCCATTCAGTGGTTTTACATCAAACCTTGAAGCGCAACAAAATAACCTTTTATGGTTCAAGATATAAAACATTTCTTATCTAGAAAAGTGGCATTTCCATTATTATAAGAAATGTAGTAATATAGAGTGTTGTTATAATACTAAATGTTATGAAGTTTGCATCGTTCATCTATCCTTCCTCAATGACAGGACCACCAGATTTACCTCAGAGGCCAAAGTTTATTTATTAATTTATTTTTTGAATGTTAGCCTATAGTCTATAGTGTGTCTTCTCAAACTTTTCCAATATTGGATACATTAACAGAATTTGTACATCATATTCATTAGAACCATTGGAGCCATTTATTCCTGAACTTTCCTGAACTAATATCGTACACTTTAAGATGGGCATGGTACCTTCACAGGCAGAGTACACTCACAGGCATGATACCCTCACAGGCAGGGTACCATCAAGCACACCCTTAGTATGAATTATTTTTTAGAAAGGTGGATTTTTGTACATTTAAAGCATTATTTCATCATTATACAACATACACTTTATCCACATTTGAAGAATATCCACATATATGAATATATCCACTAGATCCACATATATGAAGCATTGTGTAGCATTAATCATAGAGGTAATAAACAAAGCTTTTCTTGGTTTTCAATTACTAAGGTTTGAATCAGACCCATTCAGTTCAAGTAATCAGTCACTTAAGGCTTATATAACAGACTTATAACTAACGTAACAGCTACAACAATTTTGATAGTAGCTAATTGTAAAATTCACAGACCTCTTTTGGTCTCCTGGCCCCATTTTGAAAAATATCTCTAGGGTTCTGAATGTGAATGTTAGTGTGTATAGTGCCCAATGGACTGGAGTCCCATCCTGGGTGTATTCCCCTCTCACCTTATAGGTTCCCAAGATATGCCCAAATACGCCATAACCTTGACCAGGATAAAGTGGTTACTATGAATTAATTAAATAATAGTTATTCATGCCTTAATATGTAAAAACCCACATAGAATCTATAGGCCCGCACTCTATGAATGACCATGTTTAGCCACGGGTACGACAACATGACCTCTTCCAGTATGTAGCAATACTGTCACAATTCAAGGACACAGTATACTACACAAGACTGAAACTGTAAACATACCAGACAGCCTCCAGCAATGTTTTTAAAAAAGGAACAAAATTTGTTTCCCGTAACAGTGTAATGTGATAGATGCAAGATACCAGGTGCATGGCACAAGAAATAGACCAGGATGTTGGTTCACTGCAAACAGATGACTCAGGTCTCTTCTGATTAAGCTAGCCTTAGTTACAGAAACTATCACCTGGAAATAATATGCATTGGTGGCCACGGGATCAATTAAATTACTCCTTTAATGGAGAAGTAAAAGGCAGTGAGAGAGATTTAGAGAAATAAAATTGAAAATGTAAATGTGAAAAATAAAAATAAACTAATGACTGAAATATGTTCTTAGGTTTATCCCCGGTTACATTTCATTCTATCCCACTTCAGCCATCTAATACACACAATATATTAGTGATGCTTGTATACCTCTGTATATATCCGCAATGCTGACTTGGTATGTTTAGCTGTTAGTTATGGACGATAAGAGCTGCAGACTCCAACATCCAAATATTCAAATAAAAATGTCAGAAATAAAACAGTAGGAATTTACAGGGAAATCCAGCCCTGAAATTTTGAGGAATTCTAACCCTACCCAAACAAAAATGTGAAAAACTAATTGGCCCATTAAACTTGCAATCTGGTTGTACCACATTTAGCAGCAATAACTGCCACCAAATGCTTTTGATAACTGGAGGTCAGTCTTTCACTTACTTCTAAGAATAGTACTTACTCCTATTCTTTGGATCATTGTCTTGCTGCATAATCCAGTTGTGCTTGTGTTTCAATTTACAGAGTGAAGACCGAAAATTCTCCTTTAGGATTTTCTGGTAGACGGCAGAATTCATGTTTCTCTCAATTATTGAAAGTTGCCCAGGTCCAAAAGCAGCAAAGCATCCCCACACTATCACACTTCCATCACCATGCTTGACCATAATTATGATTTTCTTTTTGTGGAATTCTGTGTTTTGTTTATGCCAGATGTAACGGGACCCCTATCATCCAAACAGTTCCACTTTTGAGTCATCAATCCACAGAACATTCTCCCCAAAGCTTTGATGATCATCCAGGTGTGTTTTGACAAAATTAAGATGAGCCTTAATGTTCTTCTGGGTTAGCAGTGGTTTTCACCTTGCCACTCTTCCATGGATGCCATATTTGTCAAGTATCTTTCAGATAGTGCAGTCATGAACCTTTGTTGATGCAAGAGAGGGCTGTAGTACCTTAATGTTGTCTTTGGCTCTTTTGTTACTTCCTGGATATTGTTGCTGTGCTCTTGGAGAAATTATGGAAGATTTTCCTCTTCTGGGAAGGTTCAATACTGTGCCGAGTTTTTCCAGTTGGAGATAATGGCTCTCACTGTGGTTCTTTGAAATAGCTTTGTAACCCTTCTCAGACTGAGGTATTTCAGTCATCTTCTTCCTCAATATTTCTGGAATTTCTTTCAACTTTGGTTTAGTGTGTTTCTGGGTAAGATCTTTTAACCAACCTCATGCTTTTAAAAAAGTTCATTAATAACTACAGGGGCAAATACATTTTCACACAGGCCCAGTTGGTATTGGATAACGTTTTTGGTTCAAGAAATAAAATTCTCATTAAAAAGAAATTATTTTGTGTTTACTCAGGTTGCCTTAATTTTGTTTTCATTTTCTTTTTTCTTTCCGAATGACTCCAGTGTATTTCTTACTATTGTCTTCCCACTGCATTTGCAACATAGATATTATTTGCATGGTAAACATGGTCAGCAGTGACACATAAACCGAAATAGCATAGTAGTATTCATTGTGCGGGTACCAGGTATAAAACACCACATACACTTTCCGGCCACTATATTAGCGCTCTTTTACCTATTCAATATTCATTCATTAATCTTCTACACAAACAGTATTTTGAGCTGTAGCTGTGAGGCAGCAACACTACCTGCTGTACCACTGTGATACCCATGCAATATTTAGTCAGTTTTAATTGAACCCAGGTGTGTTTATCCTCATTGGTTTTGGTTTGTTTGAGCAAGTGTGAACACAGCTTACACACTGGTGCAAAAAATGAACCAAAGAAACATAATGTAAGTTTAAATGTAAGTTGGCTAAACTGACTAAATGAGTGCCAGACAGAATGAGTGCTGCAGAAATACAATATATTCTAGATATCCAGATAAAGAATTAAAAAAAATTACATTTTAATCTGTTTAATTATATAATTAGAAACCTATTATTTTGCTCCTTGCTTGGCTGATTTCCACGAATTCATACATTTATAAGAGCTTTGTTTACATTTTGTGTCACCATATTTCTAACCTATTGGTACATTTGGTAACTATATATTATACTAACTATAGCCTTTTTTCCATGCACAATTTGTGCTACTCATCCTCTAGAACTATTTAATATACACTAAATATTTTTTGGTTAGTGCACATTTATGATGAATATGAAGGTGACACATACGGTTGCTGTTATGATGCATGTCCTATAGAAATGTAGCCTTTCTGTTTTCAGATTCTACTATTTTCACCAATATAATTCTGTCAAAGTATCTGTTTGTACCTGGTTAACAGTATAGTTGTTTTAACAAGAATAGTTGTTTGAATTTTTTCCCCTTGTATACCTGCCATTTATTGCTCAGTGTAATCAGACGGGAGGTCTCACTGCTCCACAGGTCCGCAGTTCAATTCTGAGCTCGGGTTATTGTTTGTGTGGTGTTTCTGTGAACTGTGGATATTCACCCTGTGCCCATGTATGTTTCCTTTAGAAAAACTTTTGTTCTTACGTCCCCAAAATATGCTGATAAGACAATTGGCTATTTTAAATTGGCCCTGGGAATGAATAAGTGTATGAATGTGTGTGTGGACTGGCATCTAATCCAGAGTGTATTCCTGCCTCCTGCTCACTATTCCCAGGATAAGTTCCAGATAAAGTGAAGATGAATAAATGAGTATGAACAAAGTTTATATGGTGGCAGACCTTTTCCTAAAATGCAGATGAGAGCAAATGAAGTGTTGCAGTAAAACTGCATTAATGTACTTCATTACCAAGTGACATGCAATCAGCTAAATTAATCTACATTTTGATGAATACTCAGAAATTACTGATCTCACTACTGTTCTTGTTTTTTTGTGACAGGTCGTGTTCACCATTCCGGGCATTTGCAGTTTATTGTTTTCATTGATGTAATACAATGGTCTCTCAAGGATTTCTGCTCTCTGATATATGCTGACAGACCTGTCCACTGAACTTGGAGGACCTGTTGTATTTGTGGATACTTAGGTGGCAGCAGATCCCACAAAGGCCTTCTCAGTGCTGTTGCCTAAACTCTCTATCTACTGTACGGCGGACAGGAAACTTGAGAACTTATCAACAACTCCCTGCCGTGGATGAGAAAATGTATTACATGCCTTGTAATTAAAGATTTTAGTAATTATCTCCATTCCTAATACAGAAAATAGAATGTAATAATATCATCACAATTCTGTCTTAGGTTTGTATTCACAAAGATGGCTAAATGGGTATTTAAATTCTTATTATATAACACCATGCTCCACATAATTCATTTATTACAAAGCCCACATTTTACCTGAGAGCAAATATTTAAATACCCAATACTACTACTACTAGAAATGCAATCATACTTCACATAATAATAATAATAATAATAATAATAATAATAATAATAATAATAATAATAATAATAATTACATTTTAAAATTTAAAACACAAGAAAATTACTGTCCATAAACACCTCCTCAATGCTTCATAACGACTCCACTTCAACAAATCCCAGACACACACTTTTGCTTGTAAGTGTTTTATTTTGTTTTATATTTCAGAAGAAGCTCACAAAATAACAGTACTGTGGTTTACCCCAACTGATTATCATAGCCAGACAACAAATCAATTAAACACATCCCTCATAAAAACTCAAGCATTCTTAAGTTATATAAACACAACAGAAATATACTCAAACCTGAGTAGGCTCATTATTGTTGTACATATTCCACCACTAGGTTTTTTTTTTTTTTAAAGCAGAAAGACATTTCCCCTAGAGCAGGGGTGTCCAATCTTATACGGAAAGGGCTGGTGTGGGTGCAGGTTTTCATTCCAACCAAGCAGGAGCCACACCTGAATCCACCTGTTTAAACAGTAGATCATGGCTTTCAATAGACTCAGGTGTGGCTTCTGCTTGGCTGGAATGAAAACCTGCACCTACACCGGCCCTTTCCGGATAAGATTGGACACACCTGCCCTAGAGGCAAATACAACCCAATTAAACAAATGAGAGAAAATATATTATACTTGGTCATTTATTCATTGAGGAAAATGTTTTACATATTTTATTTACATATTTGTTTTACATATTTATTGGTAAATGTTTTACCAATTTTACATATCTTTGAAGGGCAAAAGTATGTGAACCTCTAGGATTAGCATTTATTTGAAGGTGAAATTAGAGTAAGTTGATTTCAATTAATGGAATGACAGTCAGGTGTGAGTGAGTGCCACATTTTATTTAAACAACAGGGATCTATCAACGTCTGATACTGTTTGTGGAAGTGTTTCATGGCACAAAGGAACTTCAGAAAAAGAGATGCCGATGCTGTTCAGGCTGGAAAATGTTACAAAGCCATCTATAAAAAGAGTTTGGACTCCTGCAATCCACGGTCGGACAGATTGTATACAAATGAAGGAAATTCAAGACCACTATTACCCTCCTCAGGAGTGGCCAACCAACAAATATCACTCCAAGACCAAGACATATTATAGTCTACAAGGGCACAAAGGAACCCATGGTAAATTCTAAGCAACTAAAGACCTCTCTCACATTGGCTAATGTTAATGTTCATGAGTCCACCATCAGGAGAACAATGAACAACAACGGCGTGCATGGCAGAGTTGCAAGGAGAAAGCCACCCAAAAAAGAATTTCATGCCCCTCTACAGTTTGCTAAAGATCATGTGGACAAGCCAGAAGGCTACTGGAAAAATGTTTTTGGATGGATGAGACCTTTTTGATTTCAATGAGAAGTGATATGTTTGGAGAAAGGAAAACATTGCATTCCAACATAAGAACCTTATCCCTTCACTGAAACATGCCGGTGGTATTATCATGGTTTGTGTCTGTTTTGCTGCATCTGGGCCACGACGACTTTACATCATTGAATTCTGAATTATACCAGCAAACTCTAGAAGGAAAATGTCAGTACACCAGTCCATGAGTGGAATTTCAAGAGAAAGTGGGTCATGCAGCAAGACAACGACCCTAAACATACAAGTTGTTCTACCAAAGAATGGTTAAAGAATAATAAAGTTAATGTTTTGGAATGTCCAAGTCAAAGTCCTAACCTTATTCCAGTATAAATGTTGTGGAAAGTTCTGAAGCAAGCAGTTTATCTATAGGGCGGCTGTGGCTCAGTTGGTAGAGCGGGTTGTCCACTAATCCACTAACCGTGGGGTTGGCGGTTCGAATCCCGGCCCGGGTGACTCCACATGCCGAAGTGTCCTTGGGCAAGACACTGAACCCTAAGTTGCCCCCAATGGCAAGCTGGCAGCTCTGCTACCATTGGTGTGTGAATGTGATCTCATTAGTAAGTCGCTTGTAAATGTAAAAATGATATTTCTGTAAAGCTGCTTTGAGACAATGTACCATTGTAAAAAAGCGCTATACAAATTGATAATTATTATTATTATTATTATCTGAGGAAATCTACCAACATCCCAGAATCGAAGCTGTTCTGTACTGAGGAATATGAAAAAATTCCTCCAGGCCGATGTGCAGGACTGATCAACAGTTACCCGTAGATGCAGTTATTGCTGCCCAAAGGGGTCACACCAGATACTGATAGCAAAGGTTCACATAATTTTGCCACTCACAGATATGTAATATTGGATCCGTTTCATCAATATATAAATGAGCAAGTACAATATTTTTCGTCTCATTTTTAATTGGGTTCTCTTTATCTAATTTAGGACTTGCGCATATTTATGCAGAACTGCAGAAAATTCTAAAGGGCTCACAAACCTTCACGCACCACCGTAAATATAGCCTTACTCAGTGGTTTTCAAAGTGGGGGCCGCCAGGGGGCGCCAGGGGGCCACAACAATTTGGTGTGAAAAATAAATTCTCACTCTCAGACAACACCCCCCCCCCCACACACACACACACAATATCAATTCCTAATGTAATGTAATGTAAATATGTAAGATGTAATTATTAATAATAAAAAAGGGGGATATATTCAGAAGTCTGTATTTTTAAATGTGTTTTAAAGACATCTTACAAAAGGGGGCCTCGGTCAAATGTTAATGCCATTTGGGGGCCTTGCCCTGGAAAAGTTTGGGAACCACTGGCCTAAATGAAGTCAAGCCATTCAAGTAGTTCCATTCAAGTAGCTTTTCCCCGCCCACAGTGACGTTTAAAGCCTGAAAGGATTTCCGGTTCGCCAGATTGTCACTGTGTGTATAGCAATGGATGCTCCGAAGCAGACTTTCACTTACACCAACAAGGATTTTGTGTATGACGTGTTCCGGATTGATGGAGAGACGACTGATGCTACGTCCAGGTTTGATATAGTCCTGAGATACGGCTGGGCGGAGAAGATGAAACGCGGGCTTTTCCGGTATCATTTGGGGGATCTGGAGACGCGCGTGTTACCCGGTGAGTGTGGATATATCGCCCAGCTCAACATTCAGAGAGGCAGCTACAGGAGAAAACCTCAGGTAATCCTGAGCATTCAACAGCAGTTCGACCCTAAACTCTTTAACTTCAATCAAATCCATTCAGCCGAAATCTTGTTTGAAATGCAAAATGCGGAGGAAATGATTGCTGAGAAAGCTCGTGCTCCAAACGGAAGTTGTGCCACGTGTGTTGTGATCATCAATGCGAGTCCATTAGAGTTTGGGCACTGCTTGCTGGTACCCGAGCCTTCCCGATGTCATCCTCAGATCTTAACGCCTCTAGCTCTCCAATTCGGGCTCGAGTCCTTGTTTCTGAGCGCCGATCCCGGATACCGAGTCGGATTTAACAGTCTCGGGGCGTTCGCCTCGGTCAATCATCTACACCTTCACGGATATTATCTGAATCACGCTTTAAGGATCGAGTGGGCTCGCACAGAGCTGATCCTTCCCAAAAAGAGCTTGTTCCGGCTTGTGGACTTTCCGAAAGCATTCATGTTTTACACGGACGGCCACGAGGGGGCGCGCGCCGTCACCACGACCGTCTGCAGACTCACCGACCTTCTCGTAGAGAGAAATATTGCCCACAATGTGTTCCTGACCCGAGGCTGCCCTCCAGACACTGCAAATAAAGTCCTGTCCTCAGTGCGCCATGGAGTGCGCATCTTCATCTGGCCCCGAGTGTCGAGGTTCGGAGCGAAAGAGGAATCCGCGTTCAACGTGGCACTGTGTGAACTGGCTGGACATCTTCCGTTTAAAAACAGAGAGGACTTTGAGGGCTTGGATGAGGATGGGGTCAAAGCAATTGTTCAGGGGTACCTCCTCAGTGACGAAGAGTTTGATGACTTACAAAAACAAATTGTTGAAAAGTTATAAACTGCACTTCACCGGACTGCTGAATATTTATAACTGCTGTGTGTAGTTGTGTTTCTAGATGTTGCGTGTGTATATATAATAACCAGGATTTCAAGGATAACTTCACCCATTATCACTTAAAGGATATATTCACCCATTGGCCCACTTTCCGTAACCACGTGTCCTGGCATTTATCAATATAGGTCTACAGGCTACATGAATACAAAGAAAATAAGTTTAAAACAGAAGTCCACCTGAGTTGAACATTTTTTTTTGATAAAGTTTGTTATGCCCACAAATGCATTTACATACAACTCTACTAAAATAGTGGGAAATTAGGTACCATGTTTGTTTCTCACATTGTGAACAACATTCCCACTCTAGCATAAAAATTATGAATTGACATACAATAAAAAAATTATATGAAAACATTCAGCTTCCCTAAATATTTCTGGAGACTCTAAAATGATCTCGTATTATTTCATATGCTGCATCAAGCATACTTGCCTATAGCTTGCAATATTCTATTTGTGATGCACCTGACATTTTAATCATAAGCACATTACATGCATTGATATAGAAATATATGGCCCAATTAGCAGAGAACAAACCCTAAGAAACATTACGGAAATATTACAGTATGTTGGAAAACTAGGGACCTGGCAACACTGAGGTTTCTGCTCCAATCTGGTTTGTCACGTGGTTTTACTGAGCCATATGAATGTCTGCTCTATTTACAGCATATGTTTATTTAAAACAATGAATGGCGCAATCTCCACACGCTATGAAATGTTTATTTATTTTTAGTGATGCTGTGGTCCATCAATATATCAAAGCTGCAACATTTAAAACCCGGCGGTAATAGTGTAGCGTATGTAAAGGCAGAGTGGTAAACACTGTCATTACAATCATAACATTGTGAATGTCATGGTTCGTTTGTTCAGGACTACATCACTGTTAAATACCATACATTTGACTGTATGACAAAGTAATATAATGGTTCACTGGAATGCAGAAGGACTGTAAAACTAGAAGGATAACAAAAACAAACAAAAAAAAAACTTAAGTGCAAGTAAATAATAGTGAATTAAATATTTGGTCTCTACATTTGTATTGCTTTTCAGTGTGAAGAGCCTGCTGAAAAATACAGCTTGGTCTGACCAACTACTGGTGGCTAAAAACCACAGGCCACGCTAGTCATTCTGGTTTTCACTCATCGATCCATCTTCCTCTTCATCATGGTCAGGTTGTGGGTGGATCCAGAGCCTATTCTGGGAAACTTGGTGTGAAGCAGGAATACACCCAGGATGGCCATTGCACAGCCACTTTAAAGTCACCAATGCATTTATCAGCATGTTTTGGGGATTTTGGATGTTCAGCACAGAGTGAACATGATGTGAAACTCCACACTAACTCTGTATTCAATCAGGGGCCATGCTACCCACAGTGTTTTCTTTACATTTTCTTTCTTTCAATATGGCATTAGTAGCAGTAATTCAGAAATTGTTCAGAACCAGCACTTACCAGGTGGCACAGATGGTCTTACATCTCAACCAGCTTGGCCTGTATTTTGGCAGGTGGTAGATGCTCAGACTAAGATGTATTTTTCAGCAGGGGATAATTACACTTCTAAAAAACAGGTGGCTGCAACTCTGCTGAAATGACACTATTGTTATCTCATCATAAATCAAGAATTAGAATGTGCTATTAAATAAGTATGTCTGGTGCAAATAATACCAATCTCGTCCCTGCTGTCCATTCTGATATCGGTTAACAAGTCTTATGTTTGAGTGTGCATCCACTAGCAGAGCTCTAAAGACCTAAATGTTTACTATAAATCACATATTACATTTGAAAATAAGGTATGCAAACTTAGAATTAAGACTTGTAGTGAACTTCCTATGAATGGATAACCCATCCAATCACGGTTCAGATTTTCCACTGGTCTTGCCATTGTTGCTCCTGATAAGGCTGTACTCCAGAGCTAAGTCTAGGCAGCGCTGGGCTGCTCTAGTGACAGGAGCCTTGGTTGCTTCGGTTGCTTTAGCCAGGACAGACAGGATCTCTAGAGCCTCACTCTCCATCAGTTTTTCAGCTAGACTCCTCTCTGCCTGCATCAGGTTCATTGTGATGACCACACCACGGTGACATAAATCCTGATTGTCACTCAACAGCAGAGCTTGCAAGATCTCCAACCAGTGACTGGTCTAAAGTGAAGAACAGACATAACGAAAATTAATGAACTGTAGATTGTAAAGGAAATGATTTCTACAGGCCACTGGATATGAAAAGGACAAAATGTCTCAACTGCATAGCTACAGTAAATGTCTTCATATGAAGACATTTTTCGTAGGAAGTAAAGATTTATAGGAAGTAAATATCTATTGCACAGTTTAAACATAACCTGCAGCCATTAAACATAAAAAAGGGTTATTAATCATATCACTTAATACCAAATAAACTAATAAAAATAGCATAACAGTATGGATTCCACACCTTTACCACTATTATACTCTTATTCTAAATGCTTTATGAATATGCATGGTAGAAATCCTCACCTGTCTCCTCTTTCGCTCCCAATACACTGATCATGCTATCCTATTATGTTTGAAAAGGGTCATAAACTGGCAGACTGTAGTACAAATGAAACCAAGACAGCCCAAAACAAGTGCTCAAAGTACTGCAGCAGAACAGATCAACGTGTGAAGAAAAACTCCCTGCTTTTTAAACTCAAACCATCACAGCGTCTGTAGCCGATCATCTGCTGTGGCCTGTCACATTCATTTATGTAAATTATTTACCTGAAGGCAACTCAATGAGAAAGGAATCTTACATAGATTTAAAAAAAAAAATAAAAAAATAATAATAATAATAATAATAATAATAATAATAATTTTCCCTCTCTGGTTTGATCAGTGTTGTGATGACATGCGACAAAAAGTCAAACAGAAGTCTTATCTATTCAGAGTCCATGGCACAAGTGAAATGTGTTAATGTGAAGTGCCATCCAACAAAACTTCACATTGATGTTTCATATTTAAATTGTTGACATATAAGAATTGTGACTTCAGTTATTGACAAATTAATATTGTTCACTACATGCCTAGGTGACAAGCTCATATTTGTCACACGTAGACATGAGACATCAGTAACTGATTTTCAATTTACACTGCAGTGATCTCTAACCTGTAGCTAGTTTAGTCCTCTAATAATTTGCATATCAGACATGATGGGTTTAATTAAAGCCATGGAGTCTATTTTGTGAGATCAAATAATTTGATAATTTCCATATTTTATATATATATATACAGTATATATATATATAAAAACAAAAAGTCCACAAAATATTGAACAAATATTCTTAATTGGGAAAAAAGTTAATGTGTTAAAAAATCTATGTAACCAGAATAAAATTACTTAAAGAACAACTCCTAAATTATCCTGATTTGAGTTGTTGGCCTGTTCTGTATATTCCAATTGCAAAATGTACAGACAGCTTTGTGGCCCAATATACTGAAACAACTTACTGTGCTGGGGATCCGTGTACACAGCTCTGGCTTTTCCCCAGTGAGCACGGCTAGGGTTCCTGCAGCAGCTTTCCTCAGTCTCTCATCATCCTCACCAGTGTACAGTACCAAGAGTTTCAATCGGTCACTGTCTGTGGCCAGATAAAGGTTCTGCACCTGAGGAGTCATGCAAATATAAAAACTTAGGGTGACCGTAGTCTGGTTTTCAAAAAGAGGACACGTTTGTTTGTTTGTGGGTGGGGGTGGTAATCACGTTCAAAACAGTGTTACTATGAATGAAGACTTTAATACACTGAAAAAGACACACCATTAGCATCACAAAAAAAAAAAATATATATATATATATATATATATAATTGGTTTCACTCTGCTCACGTTTGACATTTTTTCCTGCATTCTTTTGAATGTCCATGGAATAAAATAAAATATCAGATGTCACGAGTCATCATTCACACATTTTGAGCATATAATATGAAGCCACGTGATAACATGAAATTAAAATGGACCTTATATGGCCAGGGGCTTTTGTTTCGACTCAAGCAACTGTTTGATGCTGTACACAACAGCACTTCACCTTCACACATTCGCTGAGAGTAGTCTAATGGTTGAGAGGCATGAATTTGGACAATAGTTGCTGCAAGCCTTTTATAATCGACCAATTGGTGTGCGAGAAGGCAGGAGTTACATAGAGGGGTTAAAGCTATGTAAACCTGCACACAGATGATGCAGTATTAGACCATAAGCACATCATAATGAAATGAAAGCCGGACATTTTCTCAAATTTAGAAATTCTGACAGACACTTCTTTAAGGTCCGAAAAAGAGGACGTATGGTCACCCTAATAAAACCAAACACTTCAACATAAAAGGAGGGAAGTAATATACAAAAAATGAGAATGCACTTGAGATTTGAACACCACATATTTTAATTCTATTGTAAAACCTGGACATACCTCAGGGCTTAAGATCAAGTTACACATGCACTCAGTGGCTGCTGCTCGAACCAGGTCATGCTCCTCAAACATGTAGCCCTCCACTTTTGGCACAGCTTTCTCCTTAACAATCTTTTGTCTGTAAACCAAAACGGGTCAAGTCTCTTTCAGCTATATTTAAATTGACATCTTTTAACCCATGATTACAACTCTCATGGCCTATCGGTGCTTTCATAATATCGATTGGACTAACCGGAGTCTGTCACTAATGCCAGCTAGGTTAGTGAGGGCCATCAGAGCCTCAAAGTTCTGCAGGAGAGAGCAATCCAGGGCCAAGAGATTCACAAGTGGACGGACCACCTCATAAACCTGTACACACAAACACCAAACACTAAAATGTATCTAAATAAATAAACTTAACTAAATAAATAAACTTAACTAAATAAATAAACTTAAATAAACTGAACAAACATAAGCAGTAAATTAAATTGTTGCAAAAATGCATTTGAAAAATAGTATTGGACAAGTGTCACACAGACAAGGACAGGAGGACAGCAAGACTGGTGTCAGAATAATGCATCTTTGTCTTACCCTCTCCCCAGGAAAGGCAATCTCAGGATTTGAGGTGATGGTGATTTTAGCCAGTGCTTGTGCGGCTTTGATTTTACCTACATCTGTGCTTTCTGATGCCAGTGGTAACAATGCCTGCATGATGATAAAGATATTTTGATCAATATGTAAATTAACAATATGAATGGCATCATGTAGTAATTTTAGAAAAACTTCAGCATTTTGGTTTTGCTTGTGGTGGGGGATCTTCTTACTTTTCCTCCACCCTGTGCCACTACCATTCCCCGGTCTTCTTGGCGTTGCACTAGAGCCAGGAAAACCCTGATAAGGAGGAGAAGAGATAGATGTTATCATGTTGTCAGGATGTGGGAGAAATTGAACCCTTTTGGGAGGTCAGTGTATCAGAGTTACATGTGCTACATATCTGTGCTTTCTAATCAAATCATGGTAAGTGAATATATAGAATAACCATACACACCTGGCAATACATTCTCTGCATGTATCAGTGAGAGCAGGACTTTCCTGTTTAACCATACACACCAAAGCTGAAACCACCCCAGCCTCCAAAAGCTTGACCAAACGTTTCTCCACAAAAGGCTGAGAATCCTGCAAACCAAGACAACTATCATTATTGATTTCTTAGTTGAATTTCTAAATGATGAGGATTACTGATGTAGTTTTATTGGGCCAATGTGTTGATGTATGCTGATACCTTTGGATGTTCCTCTGGTACATGCTGTTTGGCATATTTGGCCAATTCCACCAACTGGGGATCCGGCTTCTCGAGGTCATAACTATTGGTGGAGTTTACCAATGTAGATCCAATGGCAAACAATACTGTTTTATCTTCAGACTGCAATGAGTGAGAGAGATAAACAGGTTCCTGACAAGATGTGCTTAACAACAGATGGCCTACAATTCGAAATTATATACCCACTGGGTATGTGTACCAGATAAAACAGCAGCCCAGCGTTTATATGTATTACACTGAGCTGCTAGTTGCTGAGGTGTAATTAGATACACCTCCAGCTGCTAAGTTTCTCATGTGGTGTTTTATATGCTTGTACATAAAACATAATGAAACATCTTTTTATTGGCACATCCTATATACACTTTGGTCACATAGCAAAACTTTCATTACATGACTTCAAATGGAAATATCCAGGGGCGTTAACTGGACTGTTAATCATCTGGGGCTGAGCCCAGATTCTTCTCCATGCATGTTTTCCATCTCAGCTAGTAGCCTACATATTGTTTTATGGAAGCTGAGTTAACTTAACTGTCAATGTATCACGTGATCAGAAAAGTTGGATATATCATAAAATTTGCCTAGGATGTTGTCACTGATTGTAGGACTACCAAACCATTAAAATATAAAACTTTTATAACTAGGCTAGTTTGGTGTCACTAACCAAGGAGACGAATGACTAAGCCATCATTGTATGAGTTTAGCTGCTACAGTGCCATGTAAAGTACATAGTCTTTCCTTATGTTCTGCTCATATCATGTTCATAATTTGGAGCTCATATAGACATTTATACACATTGTTTTCCTGCTCAGCATGAGAGGATGTTATTGTTTCAGTTTCAATCTCTTTACTGGTTAAAAAATATATACAGTGGTGTGAAAAATGTTTGCCCCTTCCTCATTTCCTGTTCCTTTGCATGTTTGTCACACTTAAGTGTTTCGGAACATCAAACCAATTTA
>JAFFST010052479.1:3991-18643 GCA_022414735.1 Noturus placidus
GCCTATTTCCAGTGATGAATAAATAGTAAGATTTAATGATAATGTTGGGCTGCACTGATGTTAAAACTTTCTGTAGCTTATTTTTCTTGTTGCAACAGTGTAGGTTGAGTGATCTAAACCGTATATTGGTGAATAGAATATAGTATTGTGTGAATTGTGTAAAAATACAAATATATATAGTAAATACTATATACTATATACTGTTTGCAGTAAAATGGCAGTGTGCTGTGAAATGGTGGCAAGTGTTTGTGATCTGGGAAGGTAGTCCATGGCAGTTAGCCAAGTGTAGTCCAAGGCCGCCAGCCATGTTTGTAGTTCATGGCAGTCAGCCATGTTTGTAGTTCGAAGTGATGGATGGGAAATGTAGTTTGGATCATGAGAATACAGCCTAACTGAAATGGGTACATTTATAAAGGGAGTTTTATGCCTATCACAACATGTATGAAGGGTGTGAGGGTCTACCATTTAAGATAAACAATATTGTTGTAATCTCAACAGGTTGCTTTAAATAAAAAAAATAGTGGGATAAAAGAGACTAGGTAAATTAGTTAATCCAACATTAGTTAATCTCTGCATGATTCATTTGTTGACAGGGAAGTGCAGTAGTTACATGTATCTAGAGATTACATGATATTATTTAAGACTTTCAAAACGACTGTGGTGGTGCTATGTTTTTATGAAACCTTTTGCAAACTGATGGCATGTCAACGGGTCACTGAGAAGGCTTTCTAAAGACATTTGATAGGACATAGAGCTTTTGAAATTGGAAAGACATAAAAATATAATTTAAAAGGAGAACAGACAGCTGATTTCCAAATGTTTGGGATAACACAAATGAAAGATTAAAGAGTATAAATTAAAGACGATGGAATAAAATTCCACATTTAGATAGAAAATAGATCATTTCAAAAATACAGATTCCACACAATCAGGACCTTGTGATTTGTTTATACCAAACAATTTGAGTGCTCTGTAAACATGAGAAGGAAAAAAAATGAACTCCTCATTTTGGATGGCTTTCTGCATTATTAAAATTAGGGTACAAGTTCAATTTACTAGGCCTTGATCTGATGCATAAATTGAACATTTAATGATGGGGTTTTTAATGTGATGTGTTCCCAGTTGTCTGTCTCCAGTTCCAAAATTGGAAAGAGATGGTGGTATCCCTCATTCCTGAACTCAAAGCACATCAGGCACATTATGGACTACATAAAGTTGAAATTACGGCAAGTAACATGTACACTGTATTAAGCAAAAATAAAGTATAGTTGTCCTGTGTCCTGTAAACAATACCCTCCGTCCTCACAAAAGAATGAAAGGACATGCCTGATTACTCTAGCATTATTACAGCATTAATTATAGCATTAATTACAACAAGCTTTGATGACAACTGTGATAGGTTCTTCAAAATAACTCACCCAGTATGTTTAAGTAGGGAAAAGGATGGCATTTTGCACAGAAGTTTGCAAAAGCAATGGACTACTCATCCCAGTAAATCCATTAGATATGTCACTACTGTATTCTATTCCATTCTATATGATAGTTAGTATTTTTCTGTTTTAACTGTGTTCAACTCTTTTTCCAGTGTGACTGCATGCAAGAGCTCGAGCCCACTATTCACCCTTAACATTCAAAGGTTTGTGAAACCTGGGTGCGTTTCTCTCAGGGGCTGTGTCTACCCTGTGATTTGCTCCTCTGGGGTCAGAACACGCTCCCAAGGTCAACAGGGGTCATCCTCCGCCCCTTAAAGCACAGCGTACACTAAGCTTCCTGGACATTATCAAATATGGTCTGCAGTGGACAACTGTATGCTCTCTTCATCACAAAATCCTGAGAGCTGGGTGTTCTGTGGAAAAGTCTGACATTGAATGGACTTATGCTTTGCACCTGTACTATGGCTGGCAAACTACAACAAAGACGTTCTCTGATATGTGACAAAAAGAGAGACGGTACCACTGGGGAGGTCCCGGCTCAGGAGTATGGGGCGCTCGCAGGTCTTTAAGTTTTTTTATCCAAAACATTAAATTTGGTGGCACAAGGATTGCCAGTACGTGGCGTGCCATGGCTGAAACAGCTCTCTAGTGCAGATCAGTTGAAAAATTGCTCTTTTACTCAATGACCTTACACTAACTACACCAGGTCACTTCCATCCGTCCATCCATCCATCTTCAACCGCCTACTCCTTTATCAAGGTCACGGGGAACCTGGAGCCTATCCCAGGGAGCATCGGGCACAAGGCGGGGTACACCCTGGACAGGGTGCCAGTCCATTGCAGGGCACATTCACATACACTACGGACACTTTAAACACGCCAATCAGACTAACATGCATGTCTTTGGACTGGTCACTTCTATTTTGAATTATATCTACATGCAACACATGACAGCTCGACAAAGAACAGGATATGAGGTTATTCTATGTGCCACCCAAAATGTAACTCTTAAACCTATTAGTGTGCCTAATGAACAAACTGTAGTGTGTTGTATGGCTTAAATTATTTCTGTGGAAGCCAGTCAATGAGAACACTCACGATTACCTAGCAGAAATTCTTATTTCCTCAAAAGTTTGTATTTTTAGATGTTCCATCTGAAAGAGTTTGTGTTTGGAATTTCACAAACATTGGTAGCACACAGATCTGCTAATTGGCTAAATTAAAAGCTATCACTAAAGAGTGCAAACAGGTTAAGGGTAGAACTGCTAATATATATTTATAAATACCGACTCTGCTTGTGCTCATGAATTGTGTCATCTGTGTGGAGTTGTTTGAATGCAATGAGATTTTAGAAGAAACAAATTGGCATGCCACTTTAACATACCAAGCAAATAGTTTAATTGAATTCGGATTGTATCTACTTCACTTCTCGCTGTCTTTATTTCAGATGCCCATGGCTTTAACCCAAAGTTGGACAAACTTTTTGATCTGAGGGCCACATAATTTGGGCTCTATAATTTGACAGTGGGGGCCGGGCCAGGAACAGACGGATGGAGTGTTCGTGTAAACTAATATAAATGACATTTAAAAGCCATTACATGAAAGGATTTGGCCTTTAATAGGTAGCAAAGTATGAATATGCAAGGCTCATTGTACAAGTTGTTTTCCAAATGCATTAAGTTGATAACAGAGTAGTAGTTTAGGTTCAGTGGGAACAGTGTTGTCGATCTTCCTTTTTGACAGTTTAGTTTTGTTGTGGAAATTCTCAAAATAGTTCCGAGGTGTTGGTCAGTTAACTTGGATCTGTGAGGGGCTTTGTTAATGTTCATGACACTGAAGGTCTGCATGTCAGCATCTTCTGTGACGTCCTTTGTAAGTTTGGAAATGTGGCCTTGGTAAGTGAAGCATAGTTTTGGAAAGTTGAATAAACACACAGCTGCGTCTGTGTGTGCACTTCAGTTCATAAGGTATGAAGCTTGTGAGAGATTTGTTTTGTCTGAGGAAAGTTCTGAATCGGGTACCGACTTTTATGAAAAAGCTGTAACACGAATGTTTAAATAGGTAAGTAAATATCCAGGAAAATAGAGGAGGAATATAAAAGAAATTTTCTGTTTTTTCTTTCAGGCCATTGTCAAGAAATAAGTGAGTCAGTCCATGTGGACATTTCATTTACTCCATAAATAATTAATGTGTTGGTTAGTTTAAGGACCCCAACAAAAATAAGAAGTATATAATGTTTTTTTCTCTCTTTACTTGTATGATAAATGAAAGTAGTAAATGCCCTAATCGAATATATGTTTTAAATATTATGCCCATGTAAGAATTGAAAGAATTGTCGTGGGTTGTCCATTGTATGAAGTAATATAGCTGCATATAAATTGGGCCGTAATGACAGCTGTACTGTAGGTACTGATTCGGCCTAGGCTCATGGAGTCTGCCATGTGTTTGGATCAATTTTAGATTTACTATACACTATGATATTGCCCACAAAGCTAGCAGTGGTTTACCTATCGCAAGGCCTCAAAGGGAGGCAGTGCCATCAGTGGCTGCTGGATTCAATTCTTGAACAGAGAGGATTTTTCCTAGATTTGGAACGCCATTTCAGAATTAGCTCTGATGACGGCTCTTAGTTTATTTACTTTTTGATGTGTTTATCACCTCAGTCATAGGGAATGAGGGGGTAGGCATATGGTACCTTTGAAGCTAAACTTAATGCAATTTTGTGCTGACATTGAATTTGTTTCGTTAGATGCTCTACCTCTTGCACTAATTAACTATGGCATGCGGACTAACAGTAATACGTATCTAACACACATGACATGCTTACGGGTCGACCCATGCCAGTGTCTGTTCCATGCCTGTTCCATATGAAGGGCTGTTGATGGAGTAATTGCAGATGGAACCGGGAGCAGGTATGAGATAACTAACTGCTGTGTCTAAAGCTCTCTATTCACAGGAACAGAGCTGGGAACGGTGTTATCTATGAGGCGTCACCGCCTCATGGGGGGGTGAATATTGAAATCATGCGACCGGGGACAAAGAGAAGCAACAGCAGCAACATCAGCGATGAAATGAACTACGAGGACATGGAAAGACACTCCTAGGAAAGACACTCCAAGGACAGCGCAGAACAAGGACCCGTTTGTACAAGAGCTGATCTGAACCCTATGGGGTGAGAAGAGGATGTGATACAGTACAGGCTCTTTACAGTACGTAAAAGTGCTTGAGCCGAAGACAACCAGCATAAAGAGAGACACTGTAACAAAGCCAACAAAGACTATCAAGATTGCTCTTAAATGTTCTTAAATGTTCTTAGAACATGTGATGTACAAAGAATTGTGAAACGCAATCAGGCTAACATATAATAATGCTGTCGAGCACAAGGTGCTGACAGGGTGGGAATTTTTCCTCCTTGGAGGTTTTTTCGCCTACCCCTGAGTGCGTGAGTTGAGTTTTGGGGAAGAAGCAAGACTCTGCAGGTCCCGACAAATACAAAACGGTGGGCTAATAGGCCCAATTGATAGAGATAGGGACGTGTAGATCCAATAAGCGTAAGGGGTATGGCCAGGTACATCTACATGGGTCCAGCGCAAAATGGACATAGGGGGGTCCTGATACCAATTCTCCAGCTACCAATCTACCACGAAGCCCCAGGGCACACAACGCTACCACGTCTCCCACAGGGTCTACAAACTCTCCACAGCACCCATCCTGATCAGTGTAGTGTGGAACTGGTCATTGTAAGGGACCCATTTGATGACGGGGAGGATCGTAGGCAATATGGCTTTGTTAGAGTAACAATCAGACAATTAGTAGGGGATGGTCATGGGGTAAAGCAGAACCAGTCTCTCCACAGATACCCGTTTAATTGAGATAGTTGGTGAGGCTTTAAAGCCTCAAAGGGAGGAAATGATGTATATAAAATATACATAAAATTAACACAAGGGTCACAGACAAACTGACCAAGCATGACCCGCATATGAGGTTCAGTTCAGAGCCCAAAGAAGAGAAAGTGGCATCATCCATCTGTGTAAATGCGTCAACACACTCAAGGACAAATGTGCATAAACATGGAACACACACATACAGAAGGAAAATTAAAACATTAAGAATAGTAATAAGAATATAAAATATTATAAAGATAATAAATGGATATAATGAAGTATGTAATCCGTATAACCATATTTAAAACAGAAAAGTAGAGCAATTAAATAAATAAACCAGAGATACTGAAAGAACTGGGTCAAAGTGCACTCATGTGATTAAGGCCTCGGTTTCTTATGAAATTGAGATTGTTTATGTTTCTATGGAAAATCAAACCAGCTAGATATTAAAACTATGGGATTGCAATAAGGGGCTTGTTGTGTTCTATGGGAAAGTCCCGATAAGGGACTGAGAGCTCTCATTCTTGTGAATTCCGGCAGGTTGAACGGAACAAATAAAATGGACCCTTGCTTTTTTCCTCATCTACTGGCCTTTTGTCTTATTTGTTCTTCAGTCTGCAATTGAATATGTGAGTATTTCTTCCTAGAATAATTTCTAAGTGTATTTGGGTAAATTTGGGTAATAGGCTAAATTTTAGACACCACAAAGCCCACCACAGTCACCCCTGGTACCACATTACCTTGGACTTTGTCTCCGGACTACCCCCTTCTCAAGGTAACACTGTCATACTCACCATAGTAGACTGGTTCTCAAAAGCAGTACACTTTGTAGCCCTTCACAAACTCCCTACTGCCTGAGAAACCGCAGAACTCCTCGTCAGCCACATCTTCTTTTTTTTTCGGATTTATATTTTTTTTATTGATTCTCATACACTTTTCAGAGTACAACAAAATATATCAATACAGAATCAATATTTTTTACCCCAATAACAGCCCCTCCCATCCCACCCAGGAATGTTTACATATGATTCATTTATTTATGATTCATGTACATGTAATTCAATTACATATGTTCCGTATTATTTTCATACATCCATACAGAATAAAAAAAATAAATTAAATAAATAAATAAAAGAGAAGGGGGGTAAGATGGATAGTATTGAATGTTCACCTCTCCTTAATCTACCTCCAGGGTGCGTACATCCTTGAAGTAGGTAATAAACTGTTGCCATTTTCCCAAAATGAGTCTCCGCTACCTCTGATGTTGTACTTGATTTTTTCCAGCTTAAAAAAGAACATTAGATCCTTAAGCCAGACTGATATAGAGTGGGGTTGCAGAGAGGTCCAAGACAACAATATTCTGCGCCGAGCAAGCAACGATGCGAAGTCCACAACACTAGCTTGTTTATGGCTCAGAGGCTGACACTGAGATGAAACACCAAAGATGGCAATTAGAGGACACGCCTCCAAATTGATTCTAAGAATTTCAGACATAGTCCTAAAAAAGGAGTTCCAAAAGTTCTGTAGTTTGGGACAGAGTGCAAACATATGACTCAGGTTACACGGTGAAAGTTTACATTTTTCATACATGTCGGGAACATTGGGATATATTTTAGACAGTTTACTCCTAGAGAGGTGAGCTCTGTGGACCATTTTAAATTGTATGAAACTAAGTCAGCCACATCTTCTGCCTGCTCGACTTCCCCCGGACATTGCCTCTGCCCGTGGGCCTCAGTTCATTTCCTAAGTCTGGAAGTCATTCTGTGATGCTCTTGAGACCACAGTCAGTTTGTCCTCTGGATTTCTTCCACAGACTAATGGTCAGGTAGATTAGGCCAACCAGGAACTGGAAGCAGCGCTGCAGTGTCACTGCCAACAACCCCTTCAAATGGAAGTCCAAGCTACCCTGGATTGAGTATGCCCACAACTCCCTAACTAGTGCTGCCACTGGCATGTCCCCTTCGAGTGCTCCTTGGGCTATCAGCTTCCCTTGTTCCCCATCCAGGAAGACAACATCGCCCTCCCCTCCATGCAGGCTCACCAAATTTTTTGCTGCAGGGTATGGAGAGAGGCCTGTTTTGCCCTACTCTGCTCCATCGAGCACAACCGACACCTTGCTGACTGTTGTCGGGTTCCAGTTTGCAACTACCAGCAGGGCCAAAAGGTGTGGCTTGCAGCCAAGACATCCCACTCAAGACAGAGGCTAAGAAACTCTCCCCCAGTTTGAGTTTGATGGCATTATCAAACCCATTGCTGTCAAACTCAAACTCCCCAGGTCCCTGCACATCTATCCCACCTTTCATGGCTCCCAGCTTAAGCTGGTTTATGACAGCCTTTTGCTTATTGAGCTGTCATTACTGTCCAAACAACATCTGAGAAAAACAAATATCAAGCATGAAAATGGAAATGGGTGGCTGTGGCTCAGTTGGTAGAGCGGGTTGTTCACTAATCCACTAATCATGGGGTTGGCGGTTCGAATCCCGGCCCAGGTGATCCCATGCTGAAGTGTCCTTGGGCAAGACACTGAACCCTAAGTTGCCCCCGATGGCAAGCTAGCACCTTGCATGGCAGCTCTGCTACCATTGGTGTGTGAGTGTGCTCTCATTTGTAAGTCGCATGTAAATGTAAAAATTATATTTCTGTAAAGCTGCTTTGAGACAATGTCTATTGTAAAAAGCGCTATAAAAATTGATTAATTATTATTATTAATTAAATGCAAGGCATCTTACAGACCTCAGCATTCTCTGGTATGAATTTCAGTTAACATAAAAAAGAAGGCAGGTTATCAGCAAAGGAATCATTGTGGTGAGCTCATGACAGACTTATTTTCATATCTGTTCTGTTATTTTCATACTCTGGATTAATGACTTTCTAAGTAAAGCTGTAATTCAACGTTGATCACTTGTTTTCTGCCATAATAAATTATTTATGGATATTGACACTAAAGGATCTGGATCTTTGCTGGATCTGGCTCTATGAAGATCAGTGCACATGTTTTTATGACTGAATGTCACACTGTGTAGAGTGAAAGTCTTCGGCTCAGGGACAAGACTTTACGTAACAGGTAGGAAGAATGTCTTTTTTAATTGTCTGTCAACTGTGTATAATTGTTTCTGAAATAATTTTATAAAAATTAGGCAGAAAAATTACAGTAGATATATGAAATGGAAATTCTTTGATCTAAAGACTTCTACACTCTCTCATTCTGTCTCCAAATTCAATTCAAAATAAAAATAATGGTAAGCCTATTTTTTTCTGGTCCAAGAAGTGACCTTTATATACTGCCATATGCTGTTACAAATGTAGTTTCACAATCTACATATATAGATAATTTTCTTGATTTTCCTTGATGAAAATTATTGACTTTATGAAAAGTTTATATTGCTGATCAATCTAACATTTACATAAAAAAACTATTATACATTTGGTTACCTAACTAAGTTAACTGTCTTCCCACGTTATTTTGCTTTTCTGAGTTGTATGGGAGTTTATGTGGTCTTTCTTTAAAGTAGAATATAAATATGAGGTGACACATGCTGAACTCTCAAACCAATATGGCACTATGGAAATTATCAAAGAAAATGTAAATAAAATCATTCAGAAGTATTTTTTGTATAGCAAAACTAAATTATACTAAAATTATACTAAAACTAAATAAACTAATTATATTCAAAAACTGAATATAATTTTATATAATACCATAAGATACTCTTTTATAATGTTCTAAAAAAAAATGAAAAGAAAAAGGCAAAATATGGAGACAATTATTTAAAAGGGTTATCATATAATTAAACAGCTAGGAGTTTGGTACAATCTCAAAGTTGCACATTTCACAAAGTCTTAAAGCCAAAGCTATTGTTTTGCTTAGAATTTTGGTAGTGACACACACATATGACTTTGATCCTAGTCTATAAAAATATTTAACGTGAAATCATGAACTCTTCTATGTTCTAAGTATCAGAACTCCTCTCATTCAATTCAATTCAATTCAATTCAATTTTATTTGTATAGCGCTTTTTACAACAGTCATTGTCTCAAAGCAGCTTTACAGGAATATAAACACAGTATACACATAGTAAAGGTGAGAAATTATCCCAACTGAGCAAGTCACTGAGTGGCGACAATAGCAAAGAAAAACTCCTAAAGATGTTTAAGAGGAATAAACATTGAGAGGAACCGGACTCAGAAGGGAACCCATCCTCATCTGGGTAACAACAGATATTATTAAAGAGATAATTAATGATTTATATGTAATCTGTTTGGCCTAGAAAAAAGCCTTTGTCCCAGCAGTCTGGATTTGGAGTAGATGAGAGCTCCATCCAGAAGTAGGACCTCCTAGACTGATCATGCAGGTCCGGAGAGCATAAAGGACCAGGATCTCCAACATCTCCATAAACTCATGTGTAGCTCGGCAGAAGGAGAGAGGGAGAGAAAAGATTGTTAAGACTGGGATTTAGCATGATGGAAAGTCTAGTCAGGGTAGGCTAGAGTGAATAAATACATTTTAAGTCTAGACTTAAACACTGAGACTGTGTCTGAGTCCCGAACACTAAATGGAAGACTGTTCCATAACTGTGGAGCTCTATGAGTGAAAGTTCTTCCCCCTGCTGTAGCCTTCACTATTCGCGGTACACAGTGGGCGTGGAGGATCACAGAAGACCAAAAGATCACTTAAATACTGTGGCGCGAGACCTTTTAGTGCTTTATAGGTTAATAATAGTATTTTAAAATCAATGCGAGATTTAACTGGGAGCCAATGCAGTGTGGATAAGATCGGGGTGATGTGGTCATATTTCTTGGTTCTAGTTAGAACCCTTGCAGCTGCATTCTGGACTAGCTGGAGTTTCTTTATGTTTCTGCTGGAACATCCAGACAGTACGGCATTACAGTAATCTAGTTTAGAGGTAATGAAAGCATGAATTAATATTTATACTTCATGTAGTGACATTATATTTCTTATCTTAGAAATATTTCTGAGATGAAAGAAGGCTACCTTAGTAATATTATCTACATGAGCATTGAATGATAGACTGATAGACTCTTATGAGGTCTTCCTAGTCGAAATGTCTATTTTTGTTGTTTCTGGAGCTTCTGTGTCTGAGCGAAATAAATAAGGTGAAAAAAACACCATTCACAGGTGAAAAAAGTACTCAGCAATTATACTTAATGAAACTAAGTATAATAAATAAATGATATTTTATGCAAGTATACAGAATGTGGCAAAATCTTGCATCCAGCAAAAAATGTACTTAAGAGTGAGTCAAAAAAGTTACTACTTTAAAATGTACTTAAATATTAAAAAGTAAGTTTGTAACTGATAAAATTATGTTACTGACATTTTCTTGTGAAAATTAACATTTATTTACTTATCTAAAACTGGTAGAGGACGATTTTTGTTTTAAAGTTACTAGGAAGCTTGCTTTCTGAAAACATCCTTGAGACATTTTGCTAGTAGGTTTACTAGTAATGCATGCATGACTAGCATTGCATAGTTTGCTAATGAATTTATCAGAAATAAAATATCATGGAAAATAACAACAATATTTAGCATTAGCTAAAAATTTACTTTGCTGTCTAGCCAGTTTGTGTGAGCCGCTGAAATGGATGCTAATCTAACCAGGCATTTACAAAGAAAACAAGTTAACTTATAAATGTATAACTGACAAACATCAACGGGCTAAACATAGACATTATGTTAGAGTTCATGCTTTCTATGGAACGAAAGAAGATGCTTCATTTTATTTGAGTCTTTGCTAATTCAAGCATAGTAAAACATATTCATTTTCCACGACGCAGACCACTTACTTATCCATCTTCAGACAAACACAAATTGATATAGCATTAACTACATTGTGTAGCATGAGAAGGTCACTGCAAATTACAGATTCAATTATGATTCTTGATTCTGTTTTATACATTGTTTAACCGGATTGGGTGTTAAACTAAAATGACTAGATGCTAACCAGAGCTCATTCTGTTGATATATAGTATAGTCATTGGCTACAATTACATATTCACTATTCAATTGGCTACAAGTATTCAACTTCCATAAGTAAAGTATAACCCCCCCCCCTCCCCCCAAATAAATAAGTAAATAAATAAAAAATTACTTAGTGAGTATAGTACCAAATTAGACTTTCTCAAATATTTTCCACTCCTGTACCCATGGTTTACCAATTTTACTCTGTGGATGTGGAGTTGGGATGAATAGACACAAACATACACAGTATTTATTCAAGATTTTTTTTTTATTCATGTATAATCAAGTATCCACCATTCATCTTTTATAACAAGGAATAGAACACAGACAGGCCTGGGTAATGCAAACAAATCCAACATCCTGCTTAGGAATGTGCACAATAGAGCACTCTATGAAACTTGGGAGTCCATGAAAAGACTCCCAAGTAACATCACTAGGATACATTAGGAAAATAAGGAATATTTTATACATATACACAAGAGCAGGAGCAGCATGGCAGGAAACTGACATCCTGAACTTCGGAAATGATGGACAAAACCAGGACAAAGATTCAAATTTCTTGCTGGTAGCAAAATCAAATTTTCATTCTAATGAACAAACACCACAATCTTCTGGCCTTAAAAAAAAATTCTCAGTCAAAGACTAGGGATTTAAAGGATAATTCAGACTGAAGGAATGCTCTCGGGTCTGTTTTTAGTTCTTCCATGTCAAACCTTATAAAAGGTGCATCATGTGCTGAATTCAATATTTGTAATTTGAAAATAGGCCTTCCTAAACATTTTGCATGCCAAATTTGTCCAATGCAAAAAGAAGCTCAAATTTCAGCATGTTTTCATCTGGGTTACTAATTGATAATTAACAAGATCATTGTCTGTCTTCTTAACCAGACACAGCAAGGAAGAGTCCAACAGTATCTGTATATCCAGTATCCAACGAGGTGAATGGAAAGCATGTACTGCTGTGCCATGCGCAAGGCATGTTCCCAGACTTGGTGAAATTCGCATGGCAGGATCCTAATGGAAGAGAAATGCAGGTATCAGAGGGAGGTAATGAGCTGTTGGAGCAGAGAGATGATCTGGAAATCAGAATAACCAGCATGCTCATTGTCGACAAAAGCAAAGTGACATCATATAAATACACATGTCTTGTCAAACATGAAAATGGAGACAAGAGTGTATCCATTCCACAAGGTACAACTAAATCACCTGCTCTGTTCATTACAACAATTTTACAACTACAATTTTTTTTCAATTTATTTTACAATTTTTACAACACTGTTATGACCTTTTATTAATCATAACAGTACTACATGCATCCAAGAAACTATTTCCTTCAAATACTTCATTGTAATTTTAATTATTCCTCTAGACTCTCATATTACTGAATTTATCTGCAGTGTTTTCTACTGCTGTAATGTTTACAAACAGCTAATTTTATATAATAAATACACATTTGGATATGAATTCATTTATAAGGTATTTCAAAGATTCTTCCATTATATTTATATAGAATTTCAATTGAATATTGTCAGTTGAACAGATATAGGACACAAAACACAAAATCAGGATGTTCTTGTATAATATATTCAACTTTTTACAAAAATATTTGCTTGTCAATCCTTAGGTGAGCAACCTGCTGCACCAAGCTCCTGCACCCGAGTAAAAACAGAACAACAAGAGGAAAATCTAAGTTCTGGTAAATAACTAACTAACTAAATAAATAAATAACATTAAACAACAGTTTACATCTGATGATTTACATTTAAGAACTATATCAGTTCAATGAGTAGAAGACATGGGGTATTATTTCAGTCTGTATCAGTGATGAATATCTCCATGTTTTGTTAATAGAAATTAAGATAATATAAAAAAACCTGAATTTCTCTGTTAACAATGTTAAATGCTTGCTAACATAGAATTGAACATAAAACATGTTCATAAACATAGAACATAAAATTAACATAGAATTGCAATGAGTGTATAAAATGTATCTTTGTGTTTTACCTTGTGTCTCTTGTACAGATTTGTTTAAGCTCAGCCACAGTCTGTATTTGTTCAGCGTGACATATGTGATGCTACTGGTGAAAAACCTGCTGTATTTCTGCACCGTCGTTTTCTTACTATACAAGAGGAATTCTGCTAACAAGGAGATGCTCAGAGGAAATGCTCGCTGATCAATTTCTTATTCTTGTTACTGACAATTTCATTTGGTTTGAAAAAATATTTTAAAAGATAATAAATCTATAGTAATCCAGTTTGTTAAACATCTGTTATAATCTCATTCTGTTCATATTTGTAATTAAAAAATTAACAACAGCAACAACAACAACAACAACAAGAACAAAACCCCACTGTGGACTGTTTGTGTGGCAGCATTATCTTTCTCTGGTCCTTTATTAGATATAACAGGCATAAATCTTGGTCAATGGAAATTTTAGTTCGTTCTACTCTGTACTATATTCTGTGGTATTTGGTTTATTTAGTTCTGTTCATATGAAGTTTTGGTCCTCTGTAATAATTTTTTTTTAATAGTGATCAATAAAAGGAAAAAAGTCATTAATTTTTTTAGCCTCAAATTTTCTACATTTCGTAGCATAAATCACTAATATAAATATGGTCATCTTTACTGACTCAATTTGAACTAATTTAGCATATTAAAACTTTCTGAAAGAAGAGCTCACTCCTAAATTAATTTATGAACAATGATCAAAGCTCTGTATTGTAGCATATGTATGCAAAAACTCTGCAACTTGCTTAGTTTGTTGTCATCCTGAACTGTCACCTATCTAAAGGCCTGAAAAAATATCATATCATATTTGGGCATTTTGTATGTCTTAGAATATAGACTTACTACCATTTTAAGGGACATTTTATTTTTTCAAGAATTCAACTGTATTTATCAGAATTTTACCCAAAAATATTATTATTTTACTTAACTATCATTAAACTGTTAAATACTTAAAAGACAATCAAAATTGTATTTTGCTAATACAAATGAGTTTCATGACAGTAAGAAAGCAAATATGCTTTATCCTGTGATATAGTATAGTCTATACAAAGCACAACTAACAGGTGTAACCCATGAAAAACAACTTTTATATATACTGTACAATGCATATAAATTTGGGATAAATAATAATTTATAAAAGCCTACAATCAATCTTGTAATTAATGTACACTAGTTTAATTATGAGTGAATAAGCTCATTTGGTATGTGATTAGAAAATGTGGTGGTACAAATGTGTGGTGAGTTTGCATGCACTGTGTAGGTGAGAGTGCTTCCTGGAAATAGAGTTCACTGTTTGTTGAGCTGATAAGCTGTTAACTGCTGTGTGTGTGTGGGGCGGGGGGGGGGGG
>JAFFST010052479.1:22213-34132 GCA_022414735.1 Noturus placidus
TGAAATATCCAATAAATTTCGTTCCACTTCATGATTGTGTCCCACCTGTTGTTGATTCTTCACAAAAAATTACAGTTTTATATCTTTATGTTTGAGGCCTGAAACGTGGCAAAAGGTCGAACAGTTCAAGGGGGCCGAATACTTTCGCAAGGCACTGTATATATATATAAGCTTCTAATATTATTAGAGTTTACAGTGGGGGGAAAAAAGTATTTGATCCCCTGCTGATTTTGGACGTCTGCCCACTAACGAAGAAATGATCAGTGTATTATTTTAATGGTAGGTTTATTTGAACAGTGACAGACAGAATAACAACAAAAAAAAATCCAGAAAAACGCATGTCAAAAATTTTATAAATTGATTTCCATTCTAATGAGGGAAATAAGTATTTGACCCCTCTGAAAAACATGACTTAGTACTTGGTAATGACTTAGTAATTACTTTTCATTTTCAATGCTCGGCTGAGGGAAGGAGGTTCTCACCCAAGATTTGATGGTACATGGCCCCGTCCATCGTCCCTTTGATGCGGTGAAGTTGTGCTGTCCCCTTAGCAGAAAAACACCCCCAAAGCATAATGTTTCCACCTCCATGTGTGACGGTGGGGATGGTGTTCTTGGGGTCATAGGCAGCATTCCTCCTCCTCCAAACACGGCAAGTTGAGTTGATGCCAAAAAGCTCCATTTTGGTCTCATCTGACCAGAACACTTTCACCCAGTTGTCCTCTGAATCATTCAGATGTTCATTGGCAAACTTCAGACGGGTATGTATATGTGCTTTCTTGAGAAGGGGCGCTGCAGGATTTCAGTCATTCACGGCGTAGTGTTATCAATTGTTTTCTTTTAGGCGAACTCTGACCTACTCAAGTTCAAAGGTCAGTATCGTGCACATGACAAAACCAGTGTCAATGGAGACTAAGCTAGCGGGCACAGCACAGATGGATGCTGAATGCAGTTTCTTCCCTAAAATTTATGGCAGAAAAAAGAATGAAAGCTTATCACTTTAACAACAAATGGGAGAAGGAGTTCTTTTTTACGACTGGGAAAGAAACCTACATGTGTCTCATTTGCGGGGCAACTGTGGCGACGGCAAAGCGGCACAATGTTGAGGGACACTTCACGACGTGTCACAAAAGCTACCATGCTAACTACTCACCGGGAAGCACACTACGGGCAGAAAAAGCCAGCGAGCTAAAGCCAGCTTTGGGTAAGCAACAGTCTTTTTTCACGAGGCCGGCGAAAAAGTCACAAAAAGCAACCGAAGCCTCGTTTAGAGCTACATATTTTCTGATCTAGAAGAAGAAGGCATTTTCAGATGGAGATGTTGTCAAAGAAGCAATGATGATAATCGCTAACACTGTAGTTAAAGACGACAAAAATGGAACCGATCTAATCTCCACTCTCTATCTCTGTGAATCAGCTTTTGCTGACATGAACTTCATCAAGAACAAACCCAGAACACGCCTCACTGATGCACATCTGAAAGACTCACTCACAGTTGCAGTGTCTAGTTACACACCAGATTACAACACACTGGTGAACAGCATGCAATGCTAGACTTCCCACTAATAAAGAAACAGATACCAGATTGTTGTCTGTGGCAACATGGCAGTGCCATGGCAAAGTGTAATTAAAATATTGAAGAATTGTGTTCAATTTAAAAGTGTGTTCATGACATGTAGCAGTTATAATTTTGTTTAAAAAATGCAGCAGATTTGGTCATGAGTTCAGAATGTGACAAGATTTATTTAAAAATATGTAAGTTGATTTTTCTTCAACATTACATAATTGATAACTTTTTGAAACATGGTGCAACATAGTTCATGATTTGTTAAAAAGGTTTGTGTAGTGATGTAAGTGATCATCTGTCAATTTAACAATTACTGAGATTAAAAGAGATAAAGTGCTGAATATTGGTATCTGTTTTTTCATTGTTGATAATTATTGTGAGAAATCATTACCGTGATCAGTGTCTTCTCATAGATGAGTATCATTAATCATTAGTGATACAGTGGGCACAAAAACTGTACAAGTGTGGAATTGGGGGTGAAAAAAATGTAAAAAATTATCGTTTAAGTCACACTTACAGTCATAATAGCTCTAATATCAGGGTATAGTAATTCTAAAATTTATTGGATTTGTTTTAATTTAAAATTAAATTCGTCTAAAAAGAGCGTATCAAACTGGTATCCCTTTGTAAGACTCAGTACCCATGAAGTAGTCTCAGCTTCAAAAAGGTTGGTGACCCCTGGTCTTGGCCATGGTGGAGAGTTTGGAATCTGATTGATTGATTGCTTCTGTGGACAGGTGTCTTTTATACAGGTAACAAACTGAGATTAGGAGAACTCCCTTTAAGAGTGTGCTCCTAATCTCAGCTCGTCACCTATATAAAAGACACCTGGGAGGCAGAAATCTTTCTTATCGAGAGGGGGTCAAATACTTATTTCCCTCATTAAAATGCAAATCAATTTATAACATTTTTAACATGCATTTTCTGGATATTTTTGTTGTTATGCTCTCTCTCACTGTTCAAATAAACCTACCATTCAAATTATAGACTGATCATTTCTTTGTCAGTGGGCAAACGTACAAAATCAGCAGGGGAACAAATAGTGTTTTCCCCCACTGTATATACTTTTCTTTAGATTACAGAATTAAAGTAAAGGTTTCAGAACTACACAGAAAGATAAATGCATGACTATATTATACATACAGTATATTCCCTAGCACCAATTTTAGTGTAGTGACTGAGCTGTTTATGCTGATTTAGTTTTAGAACTTTTTTGTAGACAAAAATCTGCACACAATCCCTGCCCTAACCAACAAAATATTCAAGAAAAATAACCAAGAAAAAAAAAAATAAGAAAAAAACACTCACACATTCAATTATTTTAATATTGCATAGTCTTAATTTTTTTTTATTTTGTAAACAATTTCATATTTAATTATGGATCATGATTTATTTGTCCCTTCAGGTTATATTCAGGGTACACTATCACAACAAAATAAATTCTGAAATTGTCTTTTATATGGTAACTAGGATCTGTGTTTAGCTCCAAGGGATTTAGTAATTAGATATTAAATGACTTATAAACATTCCCATCTCACATCTCAAAAACCACATAGATGTCTAAGTGAGACAGCATTATGATCATTGTAGTGAAGTTATAGATTTCATTACAATGATACAGTATGTTGAACTGTTGCTACTATTAATGAAATTATAAACACTTTGCTTTACGGAAACACACGTAATATCATCTATTGTAAATTAAACTTGTTCTGTTGATTTCTGATGAGTACATTATTAACATCAACATGGCATTGAAATATGATACTCCTAGTGGTAAGATCATGAATAATTAATTTAAATATCTTCATTTGAATTGGGTTTGTACAATCAAGAATAAAACATATGTTACTCACCTCAGGTCATTATTCTACATATCATGCTCAAATTCACATCGGAGTGGATGCTCTGTAATAAACATTTGATAGGAGTTTTTATAATTAACTTTAACGCATACTTCTTACATCATGCATATAAAGTAATTTTTTGTCATTGGACATCATGCTGTGGGATACTGGGTGAAGGTTTTCGGCTCAGGAACAAGACTTTATGTAACAGGTAAGAAAAGGAATTTTTTGTGTGATATTCTAGAAATATTTTGAAACTTTAGAGCAAATTTGTGACAATATCTAATCATAACCCTAATCACATGGTATACAAATGATTACTTGTCTTTAACTGATCTCAGAAAATAAAGACAATTAAAGACATTGTTTAGATGTCAAGTTATTTAGAAGTAGATATTTGATGTAGATTGTGTCACAGTGTGTCTCTGGATACACCTACAAAGTATTTGGATCTGGAACTTGGATTTTCGTCACTGGTATGAGCACATTTTCAGTTTTGTTTTGGTCCGCTGACCTAATAAAATGTCCAAAATGATTTAAGGAAATACAAACATAGAGTAAAAAGGATGACCGGTGAGGAATCAATGTTTGATATGTAAATAATGTCTGACTAAACAGATTTTTTTCACTATTCTTAGAAATACACAACAGGGCACAAAAATGGCCAATTTATATTTATGTTTAGATGTCTGGTTGTTTAGAAGTATTCGGTGTAGTCTTAGTCACAGTGTGAACTGGATATGGCTACAAAGTATTTGGATCTGGAACTCGACTTATCGTCACTGGTATGAGCACATTTTCAGTTTTGTTTTTTGTCCACTGACCTAAAAAAATGTCCAAAATGATTTAAGGCAAGATAAACTTTATAAAGTAAGGTAACAAGAGTAAAAAAAATTACTAGAGATAAATCAATATTTTATGTAATGTCTGCACAAGACTGCACAGGAAAGAGTATTTGTGCATTATTCTAGAAACATCCTGAGGCTTTAAAGCAAATTTGTGACAATATCTAATCATAACCTTAATCACATGGTAAATAAATGACACCTTAGGCACTTTTTAAATAACCAATAAACTAGTATCTATTCTAAGAATATCGACTATTAAAGGAATTGATTACAAATCTAGTGTATAGAGTTATTTGATGTTGTCTGTTTCTGAGTGTGATACTGACAACTACGGCAAAATATATCGTTATAAAGTATTTGGATCGGGAACTCGGCTTATTGTCACTGGTATGAGCACAATTAGCCTTTTTTTTTGGTTTCTGACCTGATAAAAAGTCCAAAATGAATTAAGGGAAGACAAACTTTATAAAGTAAGGTAACAAACGTATACAAATGATTACTTGTCTTCAATATTTCTAAGTAGCTAACAAAACTACTTTCTGATCTCAGAATTTAGAGACTATTTAAGAAATTGTTTAGCTGTCGAATTAGTTAGAAGTAGGTATTTGATGTAAACTGTGCTGCAGTGTGTCTCTGGAGGCACTTACTACAGCTACAAAGTATTTGGATCTGGAACTCGGCTTATCATCACTGGTATGAGCACATTATAAGTTTTGTTTTTGTCCATTGACCTAACAAAATGTCCAAAATGAATTAAGGCAAGACAAACTTTATAACGAAAGGTAACAAGTAAAATTGACAGTAGGGAAAATCAACAATTTAAAGTAATTTAAGAGTATTAAAGAGGTTAACAAATATAGTAGTCATAGATACTGGTTATACTGGTGCCACAGTTGCTTCCCAGAGTACTCTAAGCTTTTAAGCACTTAAAGCAAAGTCATCTAACCATTACATTAAGCATAAGGTACACACATGTCTTTTTTCAGAATATAGAAGCTATTTAAAAATGCTTGTTTAGATGTCTGGTTGCTTAGAAGTATTTAGTGTAGTCTGAGTGACAGTGTGAATTGGAGACTACTACAAAGTGTTTGGATCTGGAACTCGACTTATCGTCACTGGTATGAGCACATATTGCAGTTTATTGTCTACTGATCTAATAAAAGAAGACAAGTGTTTATAAAACTTTACTGGGTGCCATTATGTTCAACAATAATCAAAATAGAAAAAATCAGAATAGAATTGAAAATGGTCAAGTAAAAACAGAAGTGTAAAAAATAAGTGCAAGCAAATAATGCCTTATGATTATATAGATACCATAAGTTTTGTTATACTGAGAAATACTGTACATATGTCCACACATAAATATTTTTGACCATAATACTTACATAAATATTACATGCAGTCACTAGTATACATTACAACACAAGAGGGTTTCATATGCTTAAGATTTAAACCCCGCATTAAAACCATTAGCATTAAACCCCGGTTGCTTCTCAGAACATTATAACTGGTCAAAATAGCCAATAGCTCTATGATGAAGGCGAACACAATTCCATTCTGTTTGAATCTTTTATTTGTACATGAATTGTTTATGCTTGCTTTAATATGTTTCTTTTAAGAATTTGCAGTGAAAATGCTGGTGAAATGTAAAATGCTAATCAGGTAACAAGTAACACTCTGGACTGCAGTTACATAATAATTTTTATTTTTTGATAGTAAGATAACAAGAATATATTCGGTAGTTGCGTACAAGTAATTTCAACATTTATCTAAGTATTTACATAAATAATTTTAATTGTTTTTAAATGTATTCAGATACAGTACAGCTTATTCAGTTTTTTACTGTAAACACAAAATAATACATGAATTAATAAATAACTCTTGGTTCAAGAATATCTTTTAAAAGTTTGTATTTAATGGTGCTAAAGATGAGTATTTCAATAACAGTTAACACTTGTCCACTCTGGGTTACTCAATAAAAAAGACTTACTGCCACATTCAAGATTCATAATTATAATGTAGTCATCAATACATAAACATATTAATATTTGTTATTTATTTATTCATATTAATATTGTACTACTACTACTACTACTACTACTACTACTAATAATAATAATAATAATAATAAGAAGAAGAAGAAGAAGAAGAAGAAGAAGAAGAAGAAGAAGACGAAGAAGGATTAGACTTATTACTGCTAAGCGCACACCAAAATCTTTACAGGAATCTGAGTTATAACAAGAATAACTCAGGTAGATGCATGACAAGTAATGTTAAACATTATGTCATTTTTTTATTCAATAAATATTTAAATAGTGTGTTTATATATTCAGTGTAGTTTATTGTGTAACATGCCATTTACTTTAGTAATTAATTAATGATTACTATACAAGTTGAATTAGATGGGTTAGCACATTCAGTGCTGTGTTTCTGGAGGACCTGATGTTTGTTGTCCCTGTTCTATAAATAGCCCTGATCCAATTCACTGTGTTTATGAGAAAACCATTGCATTTATGATGTGAAATGTCATAATTCCCAATTTGGTATGATTTCCCAACTGACTGAAATGAGTTTAAAAATAGCTATTCTCCCATTGTGTTCATTGATTGCTCACTTATATTTGCATGTCCTCTAAAAATACAGAACCTGGAAAGGAAAAGGTCAAAGAGCCTCAAGTGTCCGTGTACCCAGTGTACGGGCCCCAAAAAGGAGACAAATCTGTTTTGCTGTGCCAGGTGAGGGGAATGTTTCCAGATCTGGTGAGATTCACATGGCAAGCAAAAGATCAGAGTGGACAAACCGTGGACCTGAGAGATGATGAGCGCCTGGAGCAGAGAGACGAGGATCCGGAAGTCCGAATAACCAGCATGCTCATAGTAGAGAAGCACAAAGCAACGAACAATGAGTTCACCTGCTCTGTTCAACATGACAGCAGTGTTAAAGACAAGAAATTACAAATTCCAAGAGGTAACAATAAGGCAGTGATCTGCTCTTATGTGCCCTCAGAATGTCTATAGATGGATATTATTAATGTAATATAAATATGCAAATATGCATTCATGTGCAAAATATTACAAAATTAGGTTCATGTACGTAAAGTATGTCTTCACTATTCACTTCATATCATTAATATTAATTTGTTTGTTGTAAATTTAGGAATAACCGTACAAGTACATAAAATATCACAAAAATATTTTCACAGCTACAAAACTTATAGAATGCTGTTGATTCCTTACAGAACAAGACACTTCTAAGTCCAACCCTGGTGTTGTTAGTACCTGTCCGACTCAAAAATCAGAAAAAGAAGAAGAAGAGGAGGAAGAAATCATGAATTTTGGTAAAGAATATATCTAAATATATTGATGAAAAGGTATCTTTACATGAAATAATTATGTTGTCATATTTCATTGGCCAATTCCACAACAGTCATAATAACTGAATATAGCATTTAATGTCATAAATGATAAATATGTAAGTTTTGTTCACAGATCTGTAAAATGTTTTTTCTTTTTGTCTCTTGTGCAGGTGTGTTTGAGCAGAGCCGCAGTCTGTACCTATTCAGTCTGACATACGTGACACTGCTGGTGAAAAACATGTTGTATTTCTGCACCGTCTCTGTCTTACTGTTCAAGAGAAATCCTGCTAAGATATAGATGATTAGAGGCAAAGCTCGCCGAACAGTCCATCAGCTAACAACAAAACTCAACACACAAACACCTTTCAGATTTACCATCTACATTTGTTTTTACTTTTCATTTTTAAATTCAAAAACTTTCACTTAGATTCACTTGACAATTCTTTTGCCTACCTATTACTATTAATTTTTTTGGTGTTTAAACAATTCAAAGATACGAATCATTTACATATTTTAAATATACATCTATTTGTATGCACAGTTACGTTGAAACTTTCTTTCAAGTCATGATATCACCTCATAACCATTCTTTATGTTTGTTGTCTATGCAATTGCTTTATTAACGATGTACTACTGTTTTATTAAAATATTTTCAAAAATGTTTTCAAAAAGAAGTATTATATGTGATGCAAAATAATTAAATAATTATTTAAACATTTGTATCAAGACAGTTCTTATATTTGAATAATAAACGTTATATCGTGTGTGTATTTCAGCGTTTCATTATTTTGTCTTTCTTGCTCTCTTCCTGTCAACACACCAGTTCATTTATTCACTAAATGCTTTCAGAAACAGTGAATAAGGGCTTTATTAATTAACTACAGACCTTCTAGACAACCTTTTTTATGATCCTTGGTAGAAATTACAGGTTTGCGGAAGTGAACCATTAGAAAAACGTTAATCAGTAATAATCATCATAAATCACCAATGCTCATCAGTCAAACAGCATGACTCAACACATCAGATTTTATAGATAGCACACATGCAGTATATTGTATGCATTTTCTTAATTAGTTACACTGATTAACCAGCAAAAACATGTTTTTTGGATAAGTGATAATTAAACAAAGATCTGTGGTTTTGCTTATTAATTGTTGATTTGTTTTTGTAGCATATTTGTTGTACATTTTAAGTCAAACAGAGTCTATTTAGTTAACGTATTTGTATTAAATCTCATTGATGTTTATTACTTTTTTTAATTGAGTTGATTAGAATGGAAACTGCTGTGGGAGGAAAGTATGATGTGTTTCTCATAAAATGCAGCTGAGTGTGTTTACTGGAAATAATCCACTTGTAACAGTTTAACCACAGTTTGCTGAGCTGATAAGTCATTAGTTTCTACAGGAAGCCTTATTTTTTACACAAGTTCTCTCAAAGGGATCTTTGCAAAATTAGGTGCGTGCGTGAGCTGAGGTGAGGACTGATTTGGGCCACAAAATTTTGCGTTTTGCAATGAATGTTTGCTTTAATACACCAGAGGGACTCCAATACAATTTTGAACTCAATAATCACAAATCCCAAATAAGGCTATCACAAAGGCTATCACAGACAATTACATTTTAAGCATGTTTCACAACCAAGGTTCATATTCCGTATAGTACAGCTCCACTGTCTGCCAGTTTGTTGTAACCACAATACAAAAATCGTATTTAAACAATGTAAAAACAAAAAAACAAACAAACAAAAAACTTACATTTTTGTATGTATTAAAGACCAGAGGAATTTCTTATTCTGAGTACATCTAGTTTAAGTGAATATTGCAACATTCAATGTTCATTTAAAATAATAACAACAACAATAATAATAATAAGAAGAAGAAGAAGAAGAAGAAGAAGAAGAAGATGATGATGATGAAGATGAAGAAGAATCATCATCATCATCATCATCATCATCATCATCTTTTATTAGAGTTAAATAAGTTTTCGTCACTAAGGATGCACCTGGACTCTCACAGTGCTTTAGTGATATTTTCATAAAAATGGACCTGTGGTTCAACAGTTTACAGTGGTTACAGTATATCTGATTATAGAACCTCAAACTAAGATGATGACTTTGTTCATATACAAATACAAATAAACTGAAAGTAAATTAAGCATTTTTTTTTTTATGAAATGACAATCATAGACTATAATCATTATTGTTAGTAGAGGCAACTATTGTTCTATTCATTGTTCAATTGTCATTGGAAATACTATTTTTTATTATGCAATAATTTTTATTCCAAATATGTAAACCAACATTAAGAAAATTCAGGTGGGAATTTATAAGTACACCTTTCCTACTTCCATAATCATTATGTGAGTAATTAGCAGACAGGCATTACTAATAAAATGATTATAAAAAGATTATTTAGTCATCAAGAAGTGTGATTGCCTGTATAAAAGCATACATTTTGGCACTTTGGTGCTCTGGAGCACTCAGGTGTGTGTTTGCATCGTCCCAAGAAGAAAGGACATCAGCCATGACCTCAGAGAAGCAATTGTTCCTGCTCATAAATCTAGGAAGGAATGTCAGACTAAATGTCTTGAAACTATTTCATGTCATGTGTAACACCTTGCTGTGTACTGCTGCTTCAAGAACAGATAATTAGATGAAAACAATGAGACTACCAGAAGAAGGAATGAACTGCATGATTCCCCCCCCCCTTAATATTGTTCATTCTGTTCCCAGTATCTGCAGGTGATGTTTTATGCACTTCCTCCATGTTTTACAGCCATCATGCAGCTCTCATTGCAGTTATTTTTATTCTTACTTGTGCAGCTTCAGGCCTTTAAATATACTTTCATTTCTTATCAAAGTTTGTGGCATCATAAAATATGTTATTCTTCCACTTTTGTGCTTAGGCGACAATACACGTTTTTTTTTTTTTTTTGTTTTTTGTTTCAGATCTTCTTAATTTGTACAGATATTAAGTCATTCAAATAAAATAAACCTTTTCCTCTTCAACAGTAGACAGTGATGTGCAGCTGCACCCCGATTTGAAGACAGAGCATTCAGCAACTTATTACCTTGTTTGTTGGGTGTGGGAACTGGGTACAGTATCACAGTGGTAAAAGAGTCTAAGGTTAAATGCAAAAACTCTGAATTGGAATCTTAGTGACATTGAGCTGTGTTTAATACTTTTACTTTCAAAAGACCAGTACTGTTCAAAATGTGTTTACCCACAGGATAAATGATAAGTAGCAGGTACAGTATTAACTATAAATTAACTATAAAAGTAGGTTACCTGGGAAAATTACAAGTTGTGTTTGGTTGTGCCAGAAAAAACACATCAAGCCTGTTGGGGTCTTGAAAGCAACGTGGCACAAAGAACACCTTCCTATCACAGGATTGGACTGCATGTGTTAATTTATCTTGTCAAGGATTCTTTTTATTATGATCCTAGGCACTTATTCATCTGCCAGTTAATGTTGCAGGTGCCTGAAATCAGATTGGAATCTTGTTGATTTGTGGATGTACAAATCCTGGGGCCTCATGCTTGTTCTCATGCTGCACTTCTATTCTTTTTCAGTTAGTGTGTTCCATCTACAAGGCTGGGCTTATATCATCATGTTAAGCCCTCTTTCTGTAAGTGCCGCTACAGTCATGACCATCTTGATGACTCTTAACTGCTGGTTATTGTGATGCCTAGCATGTTGTAGGCCCTGCATACGGACTGGCCAGGAAACTATCTGCTATCAACATCAATGGTCTAACACTTCACTCACTACCCACTGCAATGACAATACTCTTAGTTGTACTCTGTTACCTTTTCCTATCATGGGCTTCGTCTATTTGTGCCTCCCAAGAGATTGTAACTTCTGGTTTCTGATAGCGCCACTATGGTCTCTTGGCTATTAATATGACAATATCTGGAAGAACACACCAACGGTCTTCTTTGCCAGGTGGTGGTGCTTGGGGTAGCTAATCTCACTACAGATGAGATCCATCATGCCTCTTAGCAGCTGAGCAACCTCTCACCTAGTGGTCATTTCATCTCAAGGGGTCCAATACAGGCTGCTTGACATTTTTAATTTTTTAATTTTTTGGTGTGAATACTTCTATGTATTGGCATTGCAAAACAACCAGTTTTGCCCCCGGTTTGCTTGACCAGAGGAGCTTCTGGGGTGTATTCTTTAGAGCTCTTATTGGACCACTTCTTCTCCCTTAGCAGATGCTTAATGAATCCAAAAGGATTTAGGGCGGCTGTGGCTCAGTCGGTAGAGCGGGTTGTCCACTAATCCACTAACCGTGGGGTTGGCGG
>JAFFST010052483.1:44105-55384 GCA_022414735.1 Noturus placidus
TTTGTTTTTTTTTTTTTTTTTAAATCCCCGATCCCGGCTGCTGTCGCCGTCTCAACACAATAGCTCATGCGGGTGAATGCAAATTTGACTGTTTATGGAATGTGTCCAGTGGGCGAAATACTGAACTGCCGATCACAGGGGAAACGTGAACAGACACGGTGACGTCGCACAGGAACGGCGGCGTACACACACTTACTCGTGCAGCCGTGTCTGCTCCGTGTAAACTGATCGCAGAGTTTCTTCTTTGTTGTTACCAGCTGTCTACTAAATATCAGTATTTATACCATCTCGATTCTGATTGGTCAGTAGGTGTCGATTCATTTTCTCTATCAGCGGCTCGGGCCTCAGTGCAGCTATTAATGTATGAAAGACGAACAGATTCTTTTTTTTTTTGTTTGTTTGTTTGAAAGTTTTCCTCATGAGACATTTATTTGGAAGGAGTCTCCAGTGTCAGTGCTTTTTCTTGAGGAACTTCAGGAAAAGCCGCGTGGTTTCGTTTCAAGCTATAAAAAAATAAGTATATAAGTGAGAACAGGATCTAACTGTTGGATGTGCCACAGCATTAAATGTTACTTTAAATGGACGATGTGTCATTAGTGAGTATGAGGCAAAGTACTTGGAGTATCAAAGGAAAAACATTCAACATGATGTGGTGGTGGCACCATTGATTATTTTCCTTTAGCAGCACGCTGCGAGGCGTTTTATTCTCTACTTATGAAATGAAGTGATTTAGAAACAGTACTCCTGCTGCTTGGTAATTATCAGTGGTCCTGATTAACGTGAGTACGTGAGGTTCTAGAGAAGCTGATTGGATTGCCAGATTAGCCCGTGTAAGCTCTATGCACCAAATGAAATCAGGCAGTGAGGTCTGGGATGTGTCTCAGTCTGGACACCCTGTAACGTCTCGGAAGAGCGCGAGCGGCGTTGTAAACGTCATGCTACGCCTCCACTGAAGCGAGTTTGTTTCGGGTTGTTCAGGCAATGACCTTATTTAAACTTTTCCATGGACTTTTTATGGTTCGGGAGATTTGTCCTCCAGTTAATTAGGCGTCCGAAGCTCGTCCCAAGTCGATTGTCCGGACGTGGATTAGGAGAGTGTCGGTCTTTATTCAGCTCATTTCGCTTTGATACCTAAGCGAATGATCATTCATCCCCTTTCATACTATTTATAAGGGCACTGATTGTTAATCGGCAGCTGCGAAGGAGTTCATGCTTCTCTTGACTTTTCTTTTGTGGGCTGTAGAAGTTAAATATCGAGCTGAGCGAGATTAGACTTGTATTAAAAATGAAAGAAAATATGTGAAAACCCGATGAGCGATGTCTTCAGTCTGTACAGTACACATGGTAGGCGCGGTAAAAATCCCATGGGTACTACGTCCATCTAATTTTAATACAGATGGATTGTTTGGACTTTTATAAACCCTTGTTGTAGGGTTTGTCGCTGCTCAAGCGCCAAATCTCTTTTCTCAGAGGATATAACCGAATCTTTAGCAGCATGTCAACAGATTCTACCTGGAGTTATTATCCCGTGCTCATTTATTCCGACGGGACTAAAAGGCCAGAGATTTTACCAGCACATGTAAAACTAATCCAATCCGAAGAGGGCTCTTCAGCTCTTCCTGAAATGTTAATGCTTAGTTTGTTAGTTTAAATGGGCAGCTGTGGCTCAGTCGGTAGAGCGGGTTGTCCACTAATCCACTAATCGTAGGGTTGGTGGTTGGAATCCCGGCCCGGGTGATCCCATGCCGAAGTGTCCTTGGGCAAGAACTGAACCCTAAGTTGCCCCCGATGGCAAGCTAGCACCTTGCATGCAGCTCTGCTACCATTGGTGTGTGAGTGTGTCTCATTTGTAAGTCGCTTTGGATAAAAGCGTCTGCTAAATGAGTAAATGTGAATGTAAATCTCACAGTACACAGAATATCAACCCTACAGTTTATTAGTACTGGTCATGATGGGGTAAATTATTGTCAAAGTGCAGTTGTAAACGGAGTTACATGCCATAAAAGTTGTGAAACTATAAGGACTTTGTACGACTTCGTCGGCGCTGATACGAGCACAGCAATCGAACTCTGTTCTGGAAAAGTTTAGAGTAGGAAATCGGGCACTAATTTCCAGTTTAAATATTTCTGCAGAGGACCCAAAACATCCATCCTCTACCGCTTACTCCTTTATCGGGGTCACGGGAAACCTGGAGTCTATCCCAGGGAGCATCGGGCACAAGGCGGGGTTACACCCTGGACAGAGTGCCAGTCCATCACAGGACACAATCACATACACACACACACACACACACACATTCATACACTACGGACACTTTAGACACGCCAATCAGCCTTACCATGCATGTGTTTGGACTGGGGGAGGAAACCGGAGTACCCGGAGGAAACCCCCGACGCACGGGGAGAACATGTAAACTCCGCCCACACACATGTCCCCGGCAGGGGACCCAAAACACTAGTGTTCTATTTGCTGTCTTTAAACATTCCCTTATTCTCTTCACTAATACAGCCTCACTAATGCACATCAGATCTCGTATTTTACGATGCATTTAATGAACTGAACACAGCATGACTTGGAAAATCCATGAAAAGGGCTTGGGATTCATGCCCCCCCACACACACAATCCCCATCCCACCCATCAAGAACCGTGTCCCAAGTAAACCCAAGTTCACTTTGCGATTGGACCAAAAAGATGACAGAAAGCAAATGCTGGGTGTGATTTCTTTATTATTTCGCACCGACGCCCTGATTTCTGTGATCCATGACTTCTGCAGTTGGTTTCTGCAACCGAATTGCGTCACTTTGATTTCAACTTTGTGGATTAATACACGAGGAAGAGCCGTAAAACAAGTATAAAGGAATATTGAGTGGTTCCAGATGTCTGGACCTCATCATCAGGTCTGTTGCTCATCATGGGATTAAGAGGGCTTTCAGGTTCTCTGCTGTGAGCCTGTTGACCAGACTGCGAGCCGCACGGATAGATCGCCTTTTCTCATCTTCTGCATGTGGATTATATTACATCCGCTGATCTGGAGCTGTGGTTTCGCCGCCAGGTCAGCCTACACACCGAAGCCCCGCCCCTCGTCTCCCACGGCGATCTAGTGCAACTCTTGCACTCCCCTTAATCACTTGAAGGTTACCACCTGCTGCGTGTTATTTCACAAGTCGTTTTTTTTGCTCTTTACCGCTGGCCGCTGAGGTTTCTGCGGAGAAGGAATTTAATTAAGCGTCGGTCTGTCGTTTGTTATTTTCCCTCCACTTTGAGGACCTCTTCAAAGGTTCACGATTTCGGTTCGCCCCGATCCAAAAATCCGTCCCCGGCTCGCACGTCCGTATCTTCCTCCTGTCCCAGGTTGTTTTGTTTTTTTTTTTTTTGCGAGAGTTCCTGATTTTCATCACCCTTACCACGGGTTCCTCCATATATCACACAATTCAAGACAAATGTTTTCTTCAATGTTTTTCCGTTCATTAGCCCATTGCTATGGTCTACAAAGTAACAGGCCACGCCACCTGACTACAATCACATCTCATTGAAGCTATATATAGTAGCCTTTATATATTAGCAGTGTAGCAGCGTATATATATATATATATATATATATATATATATATATATATATATATATATATATATAGATTGCCAGGTCAAATGTCTGTTTTTAATAGCTTCATTCTTGTTTGAATGATATTTTTAGGGTATTTCTAGGCATACAAGGTAATAACAAGAAGGACTGGACTTCTCCATCTCCATCAACACTGTTGGCTGACCTGAAATGAATCTGATCATATAGTGACGTGCTTATGGGTTTGGAAACCACAGACCAGTGCGATATGTTGATGATACATCTCTCGCTGCTTAGCAAGGAGTTCCGTGCAGTCGTTCGAGATGCTTATCATTGCACTGAATGGCATGACGTCATGTTGCAGTTTCATTCGTTGGTCATGTGACTATAACTATGTCATGTTATGTTATGTTATGAACCTAAGAGGCTTCCTAAATTACTTTTGTGCTTCAGATATAAAGTTTATAAGACAAAAAGTAGTGCCATCTGTCTTCTCCACAAGTGGCTTCCCTAATCATTAGCACAAAACCTTAAACTCCTAATCAATTTTTTTCCCCCAAAAAATGTTCACATTGCTTTTCTTCCTCTTTTACAGTGGGAGTGCTCCTGGTTCCTCATCCTGTGCTCCTCGTTTCTCCTCCTCCTCGTCTGGTCTTACTTTTGGTGGGAGGCTCACAACGACTACAACGAGTTTAACTGGTAAGGCGCTCATGTTCTTAACCTGTTTCATGCTCCCAAAAAGAACACGCCTCCGTCCGGCCTGGCCTGCTCAAACACGAGACTAGCTGTAGCCGTAAAGGTCAATTAAAGCAAACCAAGCGTGTAATAAGTGACGCTGGCAGTTAGTCTCGGGTTGTGGCGTCTACGAGGCCGTCACACTGAGTCACGTCTCTCTTGCAGGTTGTTATATAACCGGTCAGGGGAGTGGAGCGATGGTACCATCCCCATTCTCGCCACCACGCTCGTGGGATTCTCTTACACTGCATTTTTAATGGTGAGCATTTAACACGCACACGCTTTCTCATGTACTAGTTTCACTCTCGGTTATTTATTATAAACCCCCGTATCCTGAAACCGTTTGATTATGCTGTACCTATTACGGCTGAGTAAGATTATGACGTTGTATCATTATAAATGGAATAAATTTATATTTACACTAATGTCACTTTTCAGGGATATCACAGGTATCATTATTAACTATACTTGGATTATATTAACCATTTTAAAATAGGTTTAAATCGATTTAAACATGCGATTTAACGCAACACTACTGTTTTGTCGTCGTTTTTTGTTCGCACGCTTGTACGTATATTGTGATGCATCTACATTGTATTGTAGAAATTTCTTCAAGTATCGTGATGTAATGTTTCCGTCATTGAATCCAGCATGTACTGATTTTTTTTTTTTTTCTTGTCTGATCCACTTTCAGATATTAGGCCTTTGTCATATCGCACTGGGACAGCAGCTCAAGCTCTACTGGATTCATAAGGTAAACACAGCGGACACGTTTGCGTCCTGGCTTTTCCTGTATTCATGTCACAGGATTTTTCGCTACACCACCCGAAACCACTTTGCTCCAGTACCAAAGATTCCACTTGTATAGGTTTCAGTACCTGCTGGACTTTAGGGTGCGGGAGGCTAGCAGGATGTTGATTCTCTCAGTTCTCGCAATGGGTATGTTGACATCATCACAAAAACATAAGTTGTGTCCCAAATGACGTGTTATACACTATGCACTATGTACTCTACCATCTAGTGTACGAATTTCAGAAGAGTAGTATCGTCTCAAATGGAACGTGAACGTTTTACTAACCGGAAGTATAAGCCGTTTCCCAGTCGATGGAAAAACCGCGACGTCACTTTAGCTTTAGCCCATAAAGAATCGCCTTATTTTACTTTTTATGCCGTTACCTTTTTTTTTCCGTTTGTAAGATATCTTGTCCACCAGAGTGTCATCGGCCATCTTGAAATGTTTTTCACATCCAGCGTCCGCGCCTGGTAGCCCCTCCCCTCTTCCACTACGACAGCAAAGCTGCCAATTTTTTTGAATGTGTGGGGAAATAAACGATGTATTGCTGCCTGTTGATGGCTTCCAGATCGTCCTCGTGAACGAGCTTTACTACAGAAGTAAAATATCTTACTAAAATATCAACTTAGCGGTTGTTTACCGTTACTTTATACGTGCAGATTGGCGTGCTGGCCGTCCTGCTCATCACCATCACAGGCGTGGTGTCCATCGATGACTTATGGCGGGACGAATGGGACATCATCCTCATCTCGCTGCAGGTCAGAACACATTCACTCAGTCGGTAAAACTACTACTTGACATTTCAACATGGCTCCAATGCCCAACTTGGTTCCAGTGTTCCATGTGGTTGGTTTTATGTTTGCATCTAGTCGACTGGACCCTTCCTGCACATTGGGGCCGTGGCTGCCATGACAGCGTTGGGGTGGATTGTCGCAGGTCAGGTCGTGCGTGGGGAAAGAACGAGTGAGTGTGCAAATGCAGTGGATTGTGCAAATGAACACTGGTGTTACACACACACACTCATTGTGCGCCTGATCCACCTGAATATCTGCTTGTGTGTGTGTAGGATTTCAGGTACTGCTGCTCCTGCTGTATGTGTGTGTTCTTCTGGCTGTCTATCTGACTCCCCTCACCATGTCCTCCCCCTGCATCATGGACCGATCGAACCTGAAGCCGCGGCCCACCATCATCAGCCGCCGAGGAGCTCCGATGGTGCTTAAATGCAGCTTTATTCATCTTTATTATCACTTACTGTGTAATGTTTTTACTCCGACACTGGTGTATGTGAGGCTTCCTATAAAAGCCCATTTCCATTTTGCCTTCATTACTGCAGTGCCACATAGAAGACCCCAGAAAGATTAAACCGATGAAATGAATTTCATTTTTATAAATTGTGTGAAGATATCAGGGTTAATTTTTACAATAAGAATTATGCGTGCGCTGGCTCATTAAATTGAATTGAAAGTGATTAATATGATGAATTCTATGACGGAGGGAACCAAATGCATCTCGGTAATGTTTTTTTGTGTTTTTTTTTATAAAATTGACGCTTGCATCGTCATCTCCTTTATAGCTCGCTCCGGAAAACACCGTCATGTCCTTCAACAAAGCCTTGCAGCAGAAAGTCGGTGGCTTCGAGGCTGACGTCACCATCAGGTATCTGTTAAATCATCACCCTTCCTTTACATCTAACATAAACGGGAAAAAATAGCCGAATCGTCTGAAAAGCCCTGGGCTTGATCAGTCATTTGATCCGGTTCAGTGAGTGATTACACCTCCTGCGTTTCGGATTGGAACGGTTCGTGACACTACATCTCAGAAACGTCTCGTCCCTCGAGTCTCAACGCTCCTGAAAAAGTAGCTACAGACGCTTAGCTTGTTTTTTTTTTTCCACTAAAACAGACGTGTGTCTTTCCGTCCTCAGTGCAGACGGAGTGGCCTTCCTGATGCGTGACCATACGCTGCACCGCACCACAGACGTTGACCGGGTCTTTCCTCAGAGGAAACACAAAGACGCCTCACTCTTCACCTGGCCTGAGATACGCTTTCTAAACGCTGGCCTGTGGTTTCTAAGGGTACACACACACACACACACACACACACACACACACACACAGCAGCAGCAGCATGAGGAATCTGCAGCAGGTTTAGCGTACACTATTCTCTCTTTATCACGAGGAGTAGAACCAATAATTATTTTTAGAAAAGAGCTCATAAACAACAGTCAGTGGAGTGTTTTGTCCCTCAGGATGACCCGTACTGGACGGCCCAGTTCATGTCTGTGAAGGAGCGAAGCCGAGCAGCCAATCAGACAGTGTGTAGTCTGGTGGAACTGCTGCGTCTGGCGGTAAGGACGAACCGCACAGTGATGTTGAGTCTGCGCAGTCCTCCACCTCAACATCCACGACACGAGCTCTGGATCAGCGATGCCCTAAAGGCCGTGCAGCGCTCCGGCATCCAGTCTGAACAGGTGACACGTGGCCTCCTCCTCCTCCTCATCATCATAATAATAATAATAATAATAATAATAATAGCAAAAACATTCATTAAAAAAATTCATTAAAAATGATGATGAATTCATTATTATTGATTATAAATAAATAAGTCAATTGGTATGTAAAAAAATGATATTGTATAATATTATTATTATTATTATTATTATTGGTTTATTTGTATTATTGTTATCATATTATGATCATTAATATTTCATAAGTACATTTTATCTAGCAGTACATACCATATAAGGCGTATATGCATTGCATACAGTGGGCCATATTTAAATAATTTATTAATGTCCGTGTGGTGGTTAACATTTAGTGATCAATAACAACTATTATTACAAAATTACTAGTCATTTTAAAAGAATAAAAACATTTATATGTGTTGCGTGTATATATATATATATACCCCCCGCGGTATCTGATCCACCATTGGTCAGTCCTGTGTATGAGATCGAAAATTATTCTAAGCAAATCTCCAGAACCGTGTTTGAGAATGACTGACTTCCATAGGTTTGAGAGGGGGGGGAACAATCTTGGAAAAACTATTCACGGCCGTGTTTGTTGTACCACCATCGTGGAAAGGTTTACTGTAAACGCTCAGGACGTTTTCATCCAGGAGAACATCGAGTCACGGTCTGTTTTGGAAATGTTGCTGACACGCACGTTTGGAATGCAGATAATGAATTTCACGGCGGTGCCAGGACGTCGGGGTGTCAGTGCCGTCAGACGTTTATATAGGTGTGTGTTGTAGGTGATGTGGATGAAAGACTGGTACAGGAAGAAGGTGCGATCCGCTGTGTCTCAGCCGGAGCAGACGGAGGAGAAGCTTTCTGCAGAGGAGTTTAAAGCAAGGGGAATCCGTACAGTGAGCTTACACTACAGCCAAGCAACAGAACCAGAAATCAGGTACACACACTGATCCGGGCCCACATTTCTTTCCATACGATTCATTCAGAGCAAGAACTACAGAGTTCCTCAATGAGGTGTCTTGCTTTGTTGCCGTACTAACCTTATCGAAGCTTAATAACAAGCTTTTAGTGGTTTGATAATAGTTCCTGCCACAGAAATCTACCTACTCCGAAGCATTCAAATAACGAGCCTAATATTTAAATAGTTTATGAATGGATTAGGGTCATAATAGAAATCTGTGGATTCATTTTATTTATTTTTTTTTTTTTTAGAGTTAAAAGTTTGAGATCCTCTTAAAGGCGCAATTGGTGATTTATTCCTTGTACTAATAACCTGAATAATATGTATAACATGATAAAAAACAATGTTTTAAATCTGTGGCTTTAGTAAAAAAAAATGTAAGTTCCTGTGAAAACCAGTTTGGAAAACTGACTTCCGGTCCATAATGTTTGTTTGTTTGTTTGGATGTGCCTAGTGTGTCATTTTATAGACACTATATGGGCCACTTAAGATTCTGGGGGCGGAGCTTCGTGAACACAGGCAGGACTCATTCAAATGTCGAACCCACCCGACTGTTAGAGACTTTAATCTTGGGGGGGGGGGGGGGGGGGTTCAACCAAAAAAAAGAAAATTCTGTCTTCAGTTTCTCGCCCTCATGTCGTTCGGACCCATAAGACCTTCGTTCATCTACGGAACACAAGACGATCTTGCTCTCGCGAGAACGTTCGCTCTCGTGACCCGGAAGTACATAAACTGACGCATTTTATTTTATTTTATTTTTTTGCATTCGTATCACTTCAGAAAATTAGGATTAAACCACTGGAGTCACATGGATTACTGTTCCGATGCCTTTATGAACTTTTTGGAGCGTGAACGTTTTGGTTACTTGGACTGTACATGGAGGGACATAAGTCTCCCAGGGTTCACTTAAAATCTCTTCGTTTGTGTTCCGGAGATGAACGAAAGTCTTATGGGTTTGGAACGCCATGTCGGTGAGCAATCGATGACGCCTTTAAAATTTTTGCGTGAATTATTGCTTTCATCTTACCTAATGCACCTTTAATTGATATCTGTTAATTGATTTGATATTGGTTTGATATTGATATCTGTGCGTGTACAATCAGACGCTTCAGAGGCAGCAACGTGAGCGTGAACGTGTACCCGGTGAACGAGCCGTGGCTTTACTCGGTGTTGTGGTGCAGCGGTGTTCATTCCGTCTCGTCCGACGCTCCTCACATCCTCCGCAAAGTGCCTCGGCCCATCTGGTTAATGGTGAGCGATGGATCCTTTTCGAATCATTCATCACAATATTATTGGCTCTTTTGGAATACTGACATAAACAAGCCATTTCATCCTGACCAATCACAGATGCTCCAGGTAAGCGTAATGGGATTTATTTGTGGCCTTCACAATTCGATAACCCATTAACATCAATGGGTTAATAAATTGCAAGACACACTATATAATCACAGTATGATATCATGTGATTTGTCTCTACGACTGAGAAGCCTGTATGTCTTGCAATTTTCAGCTTTTGTTTCTATTTCTGTCTCTCTTTCTTTCCTGTCTTAAAGTTATTATGCCTGGAAGGTTTTCTACAGTTAGATCGCCATCTAGTGGAGAAACAACAATTACACCTGATCTTTTTTCCCCCCAGAGTCCAGATGAATACTGCTTGATCTGGATCATGGCTGATGTAATATCCGCAGCAGTCGTCATAGGAATATTTATATTTCAGAGGTGAGTGTATTTCGGACATTTGAAATGGTACACACACACACACGTGCACACACACACACCTTAAGCTGTCTGAACGCTCTCTGCTTCTGAACTGATGCCATTGTTCTCTTTATCGCTTCTTTTTTTTTTTTTTTTTCCTTTTTCTCTCTCGTTTTCCTGTCTGCCTTCTCCGCTGCATGCCTCTTCGCTCCGCTGCTTTCTGCAAATCTCTCAGCTATCACTTCATCAGGTAAAACAGGATTACACCAGAGGCTGGAATTCTTTGCTTTGAATTGTAGCTTGTGATTTTTGTTTTGTTGGTCATCCCAAAGTCCACTCCTTTTGGTGTCGTATTTGTTTTGCCGCCTGCCGTACAACACATTCTTGGTCCTGAAACATCCCTCTTTTAAGAAAACTTAAATATTTTTCCCCGTAACCGCATGTAAATTAAAAAAAAAAAATGAATTCTTAATTAACGTCCGCAGCTATGAATAAACTCGTGAATAGAAAGTTTGATGTAGTGATCATGGTTCCGTTGACTATTACATTTCATTTACCGTACTGTACGAGCTACACCTTGATATTTGCATTATATACGAACCAGAAGAGCACTAGGTTGCGATGTTAAATCCTGCGTTCTGTTCAAGAACTGCGTTATGTATACATATCGCAGGTGGAGGATGAGCGGGATGCGCAGCTACAACCCGGAGCAGATCATGCTCAGCGCCGTGGTGCGCAGATCCAGCCGTGACGTCAGCATCATGAAGGAGAAACTCATCTTCTCAGGTGAGAGACACGAAAAACACACGAGCTACGTTTTCAGTAGTTCACTGAAATAATGTAAAAATCAATCAGACAATCAATTCTGATCTATGCGTGCTCGCTTTACCATACCGTTGGGAAGAAAAGAGAGTTGAGCCAGAAGGCAAAACTCTCGATCTACCGGGCAATTTTCGTTCCTACCCTCACTTATGGTCATGAAGGTTGGGGAATGACCGAAAGAACTAGATCGCGGGTACAAGCGGCCGAAATGGGTTTTCTCAGGAGGATGGCTGGCCTC
>JAFFST010052483.1:57736-70236 GCA_022414735.1 Noturus placidus
TATATATATTATGTGTGTGTGTGTGTGTGTGTGTGTGTGTATGTATATATATATACACATCTTATATATATATATATATATATATATATATATATATATAATTTGTGTGGGTTTATAAGAAATTAAAATCAAACACCCAAAACAATCATTAAAACATGGTGCATTTATTGCTCGGGTTTATTTAGGTTTAGGTCTATTAATTCACTAAATACATTATATATTTCTTTTACATATTTACATTCTATTTACAGTGCTTTTATTTTTTATTTCTGATTTACACTGACAGTTGAATGTTAAAAAGAGTGATCTATATGAATTATTTGAAACAGCACACACATTCGTACTCCACACGAATAATCGGATTTCTATGTATCATGGCACGATTGATTGACAGCTCGAAAACAAAACAAAACCAAGGCTTCAGATGCACACTGAAAATGATTATGGTCCTGACATTAACACAGATTGATCACGAGGGCCGTGTTTGTGTGATGTAGGTCAGATTGTCTAAGTGCAGGAACAGACTGTGGTTAGACCTCAGCCGGTGATGGGGACGGAGATGCAGAAAGGTGGCTCTCTGTGTCCTCTTTGCTGTTGTCGGAGCAGTCCGAGGCGATGTAGCAGCCCGAGTCTCTGGGGCAGTCATCTGGCTCGGCTTTCACCGTCTCAATCGAAGATTTGGGCGCTTCATCACCTTCCCCTTCTCTCTGATTGTTAGCTAAAAGAGAAAAATAGGAAGGGTTTGAGACTTTGTACTAACAGCACCTTGTTACTTACCTTACCAGCAAGCAGGCACCTTTAGTATGTTTAATATCGTTCCTCTAGAGAGGTGTGTATAGCGTAGGTCAACTTTTGTAGGTGTGCAATATTACATATTAAAGGTACAAAAGATAAAGGTATGGTTTAGTACGCTTTCTTTCAGACTATTCACTTCAGTACACGACAGAGGATTTGTCACAACACAGCATGTTTTGGAGAAAGAAAGAAAAAAAAAAGGTAGTTTTTGCAGTGTGTTTACGGTTGGGTTGGTTCAAGTGCTAAACCACAGAAAACTCACCACTGCACTCATTTCCTGTCAGTAACTGAGCTCTTGCATCATGACCTGCTTGTTCTCATTAACTCAACACTGATGTTATTTACTTCTCTGGAACCCAGGTTTAAAACATATTACAAAGGGGGATTCCTGGTTAACATGCTCACTTTGAACACAATAATAGATACATTTAACTTATTAAAGTTGAACTTATTGTGTTTAATTGGCTTGTTAATCCACAGGTTTAACTCTGCATGTGGCCCTTAGAGAATGTTTTTCTTCACATTGACATGGGTGCTGTTTGTTTGTTTATTGAGCAGTTGCTGTTATCCAAGGTGATTTACACAGGAGGAGGAATCTAATTTGAGCAGAGTTACAACTGTATAAATAACCTAAATAATAAAGGATGTAAACTAAACTCCTTAGCTATTGTAGTATTGTAGGTGAGCTAATTTGTTGTGTAGTCATAGTATAGGCTACTGAAGTGAAATAATTGTATTTTCTACTAACTGAAGTGCTATTATTTTGCTTTAGGCTAACTGAAGGGTAGTTATTTTGCTTTAGGCTAACTGAAGTGCTAATATTTTTGCTCTAGGCTAACTGAAGTGCTATTATTTTGCTTTAGGCTAACTGAAGTGCTAATATTTTGCTTTAGGCTAACTGAAGTGCTATTACTTTGCTTTAGGCTAACTGAAGTGCTATTACTTTGCTTTAGGCTAACTGAAGGGTAGTAATTGTGCTTTAGCATGGGTGACGATATGTCCTCTTTTTCGGACCTTAAAAAAAGTGTCCGGCCGGATTTCTAAATTTGAGAAAATGTCCGGGATTTGGCTTTAGTTTCATTATGATGTGCTTATGGTCTAATACTGCATCATGTGTGCGCATTGTTTTAACCCCTCTCTGTAATTCCCACCTTCTCGCACACCAGTTGGTCAATTAGAAAAGCCTTGCAGCTACTATTGGCCAAATTCTTGCCTCTACCACTATCCTGCTCTCAGTGAACGCGTGAAGGTGAAGCGATGGTGAAGGTACAGGTACACTCAAAGCATCTAATATTTAATTTTATTCCATGGACATTCAAAATCATGTTTTATGCTAACCGATGTGTAGTTATTGCGTCCTGTGGTAGGCTAACAAGAATAGCAACTAACATGTTGTTTACTGTAATGGACAAACTGAAAGGTAACTTTTTATATAGCATAGAGGGCTAACTGATGTAAGTGTAGCTGGCGTTAACTTGTATCATTAGCCTTTTAGCTAATGCAGTTCGATCACTTGTTACACTGCACAGCACATCCCTTCCTCATCTTTGATGAGGATATATATATATATATATATATATATATATATATATTAAAGTTTTGGCTTGGAAGATATCTCTGACAACATAATGTCTCAGATTTGGTTAGCTTTTTAATTAGCTGATCAAATGACCGTAGCGCAGTGCTGTCCTTTAGCACAGGAAAAGAAGAACATAAAGTAAAAAAAGTCTTCAGACTATTTCTGTGAAATTTTTAACAAAAACAGTTTTTTTTTAATATATAAATCTTTTAAGTACTGTTTAATGAGCGGACTGTGTGCTTGTGTCACTCACACTCCACGTCGTGTAAACATTCGGTAGCTGCCAGCAGTTTGTGTCTGTGCTCGGGATCGGTCACGTTCAGCTCAATCAGGTGCTGCTCTTTCAGATCCTTCAGATCTTCTACTGTCTGATAACCGTTTAGCAACAGCGAGGACATGAACTCCTGCAGGGAAAAGATGGACAGAAAAGATTTCAGTTTTTAGGTCACATCAGACATCAGAGGCAGTTTTGTATCTTACAGCCGTTATCACGCATTCTGATCTGAAGCTGAAACTCCAATGAAGCGTAACTTCCCTTATTAATGATGTTCTTCACATTTATCTTGATTGTCAGTGAAAAACTGTGTGAAAGCTCAGTGTTTATCAAAATGTTAATTTCCTGTATTAGATTTCACACCATCTGGTGCATCTGAATCTTTCATCAATTGGCTGTTGGTTTTAAAACCACAGATGAACCGATTTTTTTTTTTTTTTTTTTTTTTTTCAAATGGAAACTTTTTTTTAATCACCAAAAAAAAAAAAAAACAGTCAAGCGGAAAATTTGCATACCCTTTGGATTAAATATAGAGTAAAGTAGACGAAGAAATTAATTTTAGCACCAAGGTGTGTCAACAACTTCCATCATAGAACATCCTTTTTAACAGGTTCTCCGTCACTTCTTCATGTCAGGTCCGGAAACTGAGTCAGGGCAATATTTCTTTTCTTTTTTTTTTCCTGGTGATTTTGCCCTGTGATTTGAATTGTTGCAGAATCAATATTTCATATTTTACATTATAGCTTTCCGTTACCGTGGGGATGCGAAATTGTTCAATGAACTTTTCGTTTTAGTTTTAACATTGAGAAATACCTGACGAAACATAAAATGACAGCTATTTTGAAACCTTCCAAACAGTTATGTAGTAAATGAAGCGTCAAGTTCTCTGGGTTATCCCGAGGTCATGTTGGGTTTCATGTTGAGTGACTCGTTAGACTGTTTAGGTGTACATTTAAACCTAAGAACTGCTGCTGTAATCATAAAGACTTTCCTTTTGCCCTACCCAGGACTCTTATTCTTGAATTTCTCCTTGGGGATCAATGAAGTATCCATCCATCCATCCATCCTGTTCGTCGTTAATCTTCTACACCTGTATTCTGTAGTGATATGAAGTTGATCTCAAGTTTCCTTTAGGTTCCCATTTGTGTCTGGTTCTTCTCAAGGGTTCTTCCTCATGTTGTCTTTCCCCTCCTGCTGTTCATTAGGGATCTAAATCATTTTCTGTCTCGTGAGCTTAGTGTCTAATGCAGTGTTTATGTACTCTCCTAATTTTCATGGATCAAACACTAGCATTTGGAATACAGCCAAAGAAATAAAGCACCACCTCCAAGTTCAGTCTCTCGAGGAACTCCTGGAGTGTTTTGGGTCGAGGTCTTCTGCTCTTCCTGCGGTTTCTGATGACGTGTACTGGAGCAGGCTCCTCAGCCAGGACGTCCACGTAGATGAACTTAAAGCTGCCCACTTTGCCATTCAGCATGCCTGTCCATATGCCCATGGGCGGTTTACTGATGAGATCAATCAAGTCTCCGGCCTGAGGACAACAGAATATTTAGAAGTTATAAAGACTGTGACATGATGCTGAGTTACCATCATTGGTTAAAGCTTATGATCTGGTCTGGACAGATTTTATATTACTATCACATTCACGTGACCGATACCAAACCAATAGGAAGATCTACAGTATTTATCAGTATTGATTACATCACGTATATGATATAGACGATATTTTAAAATAAATTACAATCATTAGAGTAAATTAATGAGCTGCCTACCTTGAGTTTTAGAGACTCTGTGTCGTATGGGCTAGGGATGAAATCGGTGTGAACTTTTGCTTTGCCACAGAACTGGATGGTCTCTGGGACTTCCTCCTCCAGTCTCAAACTGTCTCTATTACATGAGCCCTCAGAGCCACTGGTGATGCCACCTACCACCCAATAAAATGACAATAAATAAACCAGCAGATTCTTTTTCTGAGTCCCAAGTATTAAGCTGAGCAATTGAGACCTAAAGCCTTTGACCTAAGGGTTTCGACTTACTAGCACTGAGCTACGCCTGGCCCATTGGTAGTCTTCTAGAGAGTTCATAGTCATTTAAACAGAAGCAGTGTAATGAACACTGATTATGCCCCATAATACAATTGGGAGAAAAAGTCTCCATTTATGAAACATTTTCTTATATTAGCATTTAATTTAATTTGATATTTTTATGTCTCTAAGCCTCTGTGGTATTTTGGTATGCATAACTGATGCTTTATCTAGTGTCATTTAATATAAAAAAAATAAATAAAAATACAGTATTTCATAGATTATGTGCATGATTTATTCATGATTCGTTTTTTGTACTAAAATTTGTTCATTTTCTGTATGAAAGGTGCTGTTTAGGTTATTTGAGGCTATCTAGTAAAACTGGCCTGTGTTAAACCACACTACCTAGTTTTGTGATCTGCACCTGTTTCGCTCTGCACCACAGTGTGATAAAGAAGGCAAACAAATCCCACATTTTCTAACAAAGTAGGCCTATATAAAGTGAAATACGGAGGTGTAAAGCTTACTGCTGGAGTAGCTTTGGCCGCTGTGGAGACTGAAGAGGCTTTCCACTGAGGTACTGGACTTTGTGCAGACTTTGCCTGGAGCTCCACTCGCTTTAGCCACTCCTTCACCTTCCTGGTCTCCATCTCCACCTTCCCCCTGTGCAAAATACACCACAACCTTACCACGCTGATATTACAAGCAACAAACTATTTTTTGGTGTCTTTATACTATATCTACACCAATTTCCATGTGTCCAGTCAGCTCAGGATTGGGGTGTTCTTGCAGGTGTTTAATCCACAAAAGCCATGTATAAATCACATTTTTCAGTGAAATTTTTCAATGACAGTAGAGCAGCTTCAAATCCCAGGTTTACATCAGTGCGCTCGTTCTGGTACGCTGCTATGATATTTTGCGGATGTTTGATGATGTTAAATGCAACTATAAACGGATAAAAGTACGTGTCATACTTGTGGATCTTCATTGTTTGGTAACTGCTATGGTATAACGGGTATATGTCATCTCCAGAAGTGCTTTCTACCCCTTATACCAAAGCATATATTTATTTATTTATTTTTGCTATGGTATAAGGGGAATAACGCACTCAGTGCACTTCCTGATAGGTAACATTATCGGCTGTTTATTCACATCGGTGGTTAGAAAGTTGAGATGTTTTCCAGTGATAGGTTTACACGAAGCGTGTCAAAAAAGCAGACGCTGCAGGTAAAAAAACCCAAAACACCCATTTGTTTCATCTTCAGCGCTCACCGTTTCCTCTGACAGAACTCTGGTGTATTTCTTCCCCATCTTCTTGCGCATGGTCAGTGAGATGGCTTTCATCTTCTTCCCTAACCCCCCTTTGATATGATCGCCCTCGGATGATTCGCCATCAGCACCCTGTTCCTGTAAGTTTAAAAAAGTGTCAAAGTTGCAATGCCACGTGTCAGAATAAACCACAGTACATCACAACATGACGTGTTTCATAACATATATGATTATTATTATTATTTCTTTACATCGTTTATTTTTTTCTTTCTTTCTTTCTATGAGCAGCAATGAAGATTGAAGCATTTACCGAAGTGCTCTCATGTTCCTCCGGCTTGGGCTGGTTTTTGGACGTGTCGAACCGGCCGAAGCTGTAAGAGCGCTGATGAAGACAGACGTGAAATGTAAGACTATTGCATAAGTACAGCAGTATTTGTCAAAGAAAATTACGTAGCAATTGTTTTGAACTAATTCATAAAGCAGGCACAAGTGTGTTAACTATAAACTGTGGTCAAAATTGAGTTATTACTAAAAAATTAACTTTTGTTTTTTTTTAATCTAATTCTTTTGGAAGAAAAGAAAACCTTGTACAACAAAAAGGATAACACTTTTTTTTTTTTTTTTTTTGAAGGACACTATATAAAAAACAACAACTGGATATTTGTATATTTACAGACCTCTGTAGCCTTGTTAAAAAGGAGAAAAAGCGAAAACACTTTTTTTTTTTTAACCTGCAATGCTCAGTACTCAGTTTTACTGTTAACATTATTTGCTATTTATGTTGTAAATAGTCATTTAAATGATTTTTATAATCACTCGGCTTCATCCAACGTAGTTTAACTGAAATTTAGAACAATATCATGTCCAAAAAAAAACCCCCCAAAACTTTCACATCATTCCATTCGCAGCTGGTTTACAACGTTCTGTATTACACACTGTTCACTACGATATTATTTATACAAAGAATCTTCCTTTTTACCTTTGGCTTATTCCTCGTTTTCTCTGAGGCATTTGAAGCTCTCCTCTGAAGCATGACTCTCGAAGATGCGTTATTTGTCTTTAGAAACAAATTTTCCTATGCATGACCAAAAACACCACACGCACTCGCACCTCTCAAGCACTCTCTGTACACATACACAGAGGGCCGGGCCCACACTTCCTCATCTGTACACAGGATGTGTCGCTCATATGCCACTTACATCTGGTCAAAGAGCTCAACGCTGAGCTTCAGGAGAAAAAGCCACAGTAGAGAGTGTAAGAGTGTGTGAGATGCTTACTATGTAAGTGTGATGGTTAGGGCAAAATGTGTTTCAGGAACCTGTTCACACACAGTCATGCACATGAAAAGGTTTGACCTGAATATAATATGTCTGTTGTTTTGCATCATTTTAACTGATAGCATCAAAGTCATGCCATGTTTATGTTTATATTGAATCTAAATGCATTAAATGCTTTATCTACATTATCTTCATTACGCGTCACCGTTAGGATGGTGCTTGACAATCTTGTCATCACTTTATTCATTTTTGCAAACTGAGAACCATTTCATACGATCACGTTTATGAAATGCTAGCCTTAGCATAACTAGGTGAGACCATCAAGAGCAGGGACTCACAATGTTGTCGGTCATGTCCAGGTCAGTGAATGAGCGGATGACTCTCAGGGGTGGATACTCCATCTTGAGGAGATCCAAATCATGGATCAGCTCCTCGTACCGGTGCCTATCGGTTCCTCGGGGCAGAGTGAAGTTAACGTTATTCCATGGATCGGCTGTGGGTCTGTGGCAGGTGTGATAGGACGATTCCCAGAACGAACAGGCGTCCATTGAGCTCCAGTGGTGGTGGAAATGTCCGGGGATCCACAAGCCTTCCATTTCTGTTATGTCCTTCTCGTTTCCTGGCTCAGACTGCAGTTTAGACTCTTTCCTAAGCTTCTTCTCAGACTTTGTAGAGAGTCCCATACAGGTTATGACTGTGACGTCTTCATTAAACACCGTCATGGCCGGATGGAAGCGTTTATATTAGATGCATGTCGAACATATGCTTTGATTTCATGCCATATAGTATATTTTTTGACACTTTACACATTAATAGGCCTTACCACTTATGTCTGGAGGATTTCTGCTCTCCTCGACATTGCTCTTCACCAGCTTGTGGGTCTTCTGGAGAGTTCCATGTACCTTGTCCTCACCAACCTGCAGGCCAAAAGGAAGGTCAATACTACAGTAGTATCAGTGAGTATTTACCTCAGAGCCTCATTTTAATCAGTTTCTGTGGACATTTTTCTGTGTTTATACAATTCTTGGGCAGAACGTTAGCAGTTTGGGGAGTTCCAGGAATCCTGTTATTTGATAATCTGTTGTGCCTGAAAGAAACCACTGAAAATTCAGAGATTCAGAAGAGTAGGACGCTCTTAGTTGTCCATCAAATGTAGGGAGCTGGTATTAAACAGCAAGGATCCGCAGGTAAAGCACACATTTTCTTGTCTGGTCAAATTAAGTGGAGGCATCAGGGATAAGGTGAAGATGTTGTAACAGTGTTGCCAATTTATTGACTTTTTTTGAGCCGACATTAGGGACTGTCTGGCACTCAATATGGCTCTCCAGCTCACACCACAGCTTCTGGTTATATGTGTTGAGTGAGCAGGTTCAGTTTACTCACCACCTGAGGTGCATTTGCATGAGCCCAAGGACCAATCACTGATCACTACGGTTCCCCACACCCAATCATTGATCACCAGTCCCCACAACCAATCACTGATCACCACTGTTGCTCACAACCAATCACTGATCACCACTGTCCTCCACAACCAATGACTGATCATCGCTGTTCCCCAGCACCAATCACTGATCACCACTATTCCTCACAACCAATCACTGATCACCACTGTCCTCCACAACCAATGACTGATCATCGCGGTCTCCCACAACCAACCATTGACCACCATGGTTCCTCACAACCAATCACTGATCACCACTGTCCCCCACAACCAACCATTGACCACCATGGTCCCCCACAACCAATCACTGATCACCACTGTTCCTCACAACCAATTACTGATCACCACTGTTGCTCACAACCAATCACTGATCACCACTGTCCCCCACAACCAATCATTGACCACCATGGTTCCCCACAACCAATCACTGATCACCACTGTTCCTCACAACCAATCACTGATCACCACTGTCCTCCACAACCAATGACTGATCATCGCGGTCTCCCACAACCAACCATTGACCACCATGGTTCCTCACAACCAATCACTGATCACAATTGTTTGTCCCAATCACACACTTATTTCTTCCTTGTAAATTCACTTCTTGGCAATATTTACAGTGATATTAGCAGGTTATTCCTTCCGTAACCATTTGTCTTTTTTCTTTATAGAAATTTCAGTATTTTGTAAATACACAAATAGTTAGCTTGTGATCCCATGACCAAATTCTTCTTTTTCTTTCCAAAATAAAAAAGTCTTAAGAAAAACGATCAAATTAGTCTTAAATTACATCAGCGGGTGAGTTCTGGTGACTTTTTTTGAGCGCTAGTTACTTTCCCCTGTAAAGATTCGGCAACACTTTTAGTGTAGTGTCTTGCTGTGCCCGCATTAGAGAATGACGAAACAGAATGTCACGAACTAATGGGAAATTACTGGCTACTATGTGGTTTGAGGCTATTGCATTTGAATTGCAAATGTGTTTAAAGTGAAACGCATGAGCCGACTTGCCTCATGTTAAGATTTAAACCTGAATGGGCAAGTTACTCGACGAAAAGTCCCTAAACGCTGACGCCTTTACCGGCTCAAGACCAACAGACAGGAAATACAGTACACAACGTGTTACTCTATTATATTGACCGTGAGGTTATAGCTACTGGCTTAATTGCTGTAGACATGAGTGGCCAGTTTGGATGCTTTGTATTTGCATTTTAAAGAACAAGTCAAAAATCTTGGCACCCAAATCCCAAATTGAGCAGCTTTCATTATCCTTGCACATTTGTGGTAATCTGCAAATGCAAATGCAGAATGATTGGCCCCTTGTGCCACATAAAAACCTATTTGTAGCAGACATCAGCAGGCATGTTAAAGTGGATAGTGGGCTGCCCTCCAGCTCCTGGCTTCATGACCATGCCTGGCACGTTTTAGAGAGATTAAACAGGCCATTCACGACAATCTGTTCAGCATTACTAATAATAATCAGTTGTGCTAAGTGATTGTACTGCTTCTGTTCACACCAGAGGCGTATCTGGGCAGGGATTTTTAGCTTTGAACCTCCTTGAAAAATTCTATAACAATTCCAAAAACTTATTCATGGACGGTCGGTATCGAACACACATACGTGGCTGATTATATACAGTACGTGTCAAATAATGTTTTGCTCAGTAAATGAATGTTTGTAAAAGGTCAGCAAAACCATTACTGTCCCATCCCAAATGTAAAATGAATCCATTCCGTAGTTTTTCTTGGCTACCAGGTGCGTTAGTGTGTAACAGGTTTAACCAATCGAGCAAATGCATTTTTATTTTATTTTTCATTTGTGGTCGAACGCTATTATCCAGTTAGCTTTAGACTGAGCATAGGTATATCAAAGTGACAGCAGATGAAGTATTGTTTTATAAGATGTCCTTTATCTTCTATTACTGACATGTCAGTAAAGCTTTCACAAAGGCAATGTTAATAATTCCGCAAGGTTGGTTGACGGTAGATTGCGCCTTACTACTATATGGCATCTACCCAAAATGCATCTGGACTTCAGACTAAGAAATATAGAATTATACAGACCAAACAGATCAAATAATTATTGAATAGCGGCTCACAAATACAACCACATATCCAAAAGTCTGTTTTTGTACTATGAGCTCACCAATGAGGCCATGTTGTTTTCCTTTTTAAACTTCATGTCAGTTGAACCGCATGAATTTAGTAAGAAGCAAATGGTCGGGTTTGTGGGATGGGTTTGCTTTATGGCTCGTCAAAGCAGAGGTGACTTATCTGACACTGAAGGATCGCTAGCATGGAGGAATTAGGCTCAAGACAATCAGACGCATTAAGCACATGGAGATTTAAATCAGCACTCAGTGACCCATTCACTAATCGACCCTGTCATTGGTCTAACGTTTGACAGAGTGTTACTGTTACCGTGACTGATAAAGAGTGTTCAAAATGTGATGCAGTGATGTTCTAGATGAGCAAGAAAAAGAGAGCGCTTGTTAAGATTGACATAGATGTTGTGTGAGATTAGGTGTCGCTTTTCTCATCAAAGTAAATGCAGCTCTGCAAACACTTTTTTTTTTCCTTTCTTTTGAAAGATACTTTTGCAGCACATGTCAATCAGGAAAATACAAAAGATACAGAAATGGCATTGAGATTTGCTGATGTACCTGAACATCCCTCTCATTTCTCGCAATTCTTTCTTCTTGAGCCAAGGGGTTCATCATGTAGGGATCTTCACGTGCATCTGTTCAGAATGCAGAGATTGTAAATAATCAGTGGGAGAAAGATCGCCAGCAGCATTCCATGCAGAATGAGTTCAAACATTGCAACATGGTCATATATTTGCAAGTGATATTTACATTTATTCATTTAGCAGACTCTTTTATCCAAAGCGACTTACAAATGAGACACACTCACACACCAATGGTAGCAGAGCTGCATGCAAGGTGCTAGCTTGCCATTGGGGGCAACTTAGGGTTCAGTGTCTTGCCCAAGGACACTTCGGCATGGGATCACCCGGGCCGGGATTCAAACCACCAACCCCACGATTAGCGGACAACCCGCTCTACCGACTGAGCCACAACCGCCCTATCAAGTGGGCTAATGGTTCCATAATGCACCTGGCAGCCATTTTGTAATCTTTGCGTCATCGTTGATGTACAAGGTTTTCCAGTCTATCGACACATCATTTCCATTTAAATACACATACTCATAAACGTCCTGCTGCATCACTTACCTTCAGCATGATTGTGAACTTGATCGTCTGTCTTCCCAGTACACGGACAGTAGACATTACTGGGTGCTGTTTTGTCTGTGAATAAGAACAGAGACCAAAATAGTCATTATGTTAGTAAAACATAATGTGTGAAATAAATCAAGTGGCAGCAACTGAGTCAGCCAAGCAGGGTACGAGTGGGACTGCCATTTGAGCCATTTGGGAGTGTGGGCTTAATTTGGAAGGCCAAAATTAGAGTGATAAAGGACCGATGGATCAGTGGGAAATTCGTGTAACTAAATTCAAAGTTGTAGTGAGTGCACTTTAAACTTTTAATTAAAAATGGCAGTGTGCAGTGTGATTAAAAAAGGCAAATCTGACGTACCACTGATGCGTGTTAACTCTGATGGGCGTGATCTGTTACATAGACACAAAACATAGACAAAAGAAGTGTAAGATACAGTAAAGGTTCATTGTTCTGTCTTAGCTGAATTAACAAAGAGCGCAAGAAAGTCCGTTACAAGCAGCGTTTCGTGTCAGTCACGTGAAATAAAATAGAACGGAACAAAACAGAAAAGCATTCATGTTGATTAAGGGAGACGATGCCACAACTATCTGTGGGAATCCAAGAGA